>PVIU01006338.1:0-103065 GCA_004026605.1 Ondatra zibethicus
GAGCATATGATCAAACCGGACTCTCTGAATGTGGCTGCCAATGGGGGCAGACTGAGAAGCCATCAACAATGACACTAGGACCTATCTCTTCTGCATGTATTATCTTTTTGGGAACCTAGTCTATTTGGATGCACACCTTCCTAGGCCAGGATGGAGGGGGGAGGGCCTTGGACTTCCCACAGGGCAGGGTACCATGCCCTCTTTTAAGGAAGCAGGGGGAGGGAGAGGGGTGAGGGAGAGCGGGAGGAGACTGGGAGAAGGGGAGGAAATGTAAATTTTTTGAATGAAAAAAAAAGAATACGAAAAAATAAAATAAAACTAAATCTGAAAAATAAAGATAAAGATCAATTCAAGAGCCTCACTGAAACCCCTCATGGCATGTCCACACACATCTGTAGGAAGAGTCAGCTGGAAATTTCATTCCCTATCTACCACAGGTTTCTGTTGTGATCTCTGCCACAGAACTTTGTTTCAAGTTATCAGGATTTTTTTTCTCTCATCTTTCTGTTATAATGTAGCTAAGCCTACCAATGCATTCTGAGAGAATAATAATGCTAGCCTGGGAACAGGACTTGCTCTGCGTTAGAAAAAAAAATAAATGTTGTAGACAGTTACCTTTAGATTCTCCTGCATAGATGATAAAGGATTGGTACACAGAGCATAAAGTTAAAGACCTCAAAGAACAAGGGAAAGAAACACTAATGATTCCCTAGATGGTGGGAAACCTGGTAAGCCTTGGGTTTGACACCTGATGTGGAGTTAAGTGATGCTTCATTCTTTATTGTGATTTTTAAATTGGATATAACCCAAGAATGCTGTCTGTAATGTTACAAAGGCTCAGTAATGGTGGCACTGAAAGACATGCTAACTCTTGGCAGACAGAATACCCAGGTCAATCTCCTATGTGTTGGTTTACACATATGGGTTTTTGGTGGTAGTGGTGGCTTTGTTTTTAATATGCTGTTTCTGTTTGTCAGGAGGGACAACTACAAAGCCATCAGAGTCTGGAGGTGAAAAGTGAGGTCACCTAGCCCAATATTGGTTTAAAAGGAATAGAAAATGGCATAGGAAATCTAACAATAAATGGCAGTCATAGAATGAAACCCAAGTGCCTGTCTCAAGTGTTCCCTTGAGACAATTATCCAAAACTGTGTTTCAAATTGTCCTTTCAGGTTCAGTAGTAACAAGAGGCTGTCCATCACTAATTAGAAACTTCATAATTGACTACAGTGATATTTTCACCAAAAAAGTCAGCTATGAAAGTAAAGAAAAATAGAGGAATGCTTATTAAAGTGCTACTCTAATATCTTTCCCAATTTGTATGTCAATCAGTCTCCACATTTTTAACTGCAAAATGAAGCCATCTGTAGGAAAATATTTGGATGATTCTTCAGCGCTTGTTAGAGGTGGTGTATTGTTATTATCATTATTATCACAAGCTATATCACTATCAAATTTGGATATAGTGTTGAAACATATAATACAATAAACACTAATTCAAACTAACTTGGAGAGACCAATCTAAATAACATACTGTGCTACTAAAATACTGTGCTATTAAGATGCTTGGCAATTGGGGCTGGAGAGATGGCTCAGCAGTTAAGAGGATGGCTGAGAACACAAGCTCAATTCGTAGACCCCACCTCAGGTGTACACAGCTTCCTGCAACTCCAGCTCCAGATAATCTGACACCTTTTCTGGCCTCCCTGGAACACTACTCAAGTGATGAATCCCCATTCAGACACACAAAAATACACATAATTAAAACATTACAATTTAATTGTTTTAAAGATGTATGGCAATGACCACAAAGTTCATAGTCTAGAGCAGTGATTCTCAACCTTCCTAAGGCTGTGACCCTTTAATACAGTTCTTCATGTTGTGGTGACCCCAACTATAAAGTAATTTCATTGCTCTTGCATAACTGTAATTTTTGATACTGTTATTAATCGTAATGTAACCATAATGTAAATATCTAATGTGCAGGAGATCTGATACACAAACCCCAAAGAAATCACCACCCATAGGTTGAAAATTGCTGGTCTTGTACAGTGTTACTACTGCCGTCAGCTTGGGTTTCATCTGTCTTAAAACAGGATAAAAAAATAAGATTTCTACTTGAAACATGTCTGTCACATGATGAGTAAGTAACATGGTAAATTCTTCTTAAAATAATTTATCCAGTCTTAAAAACACATTTAGAAATGTATTAAAATTCCACTAATCCAAATACCCAATAATTCCAAGGTTAAGTTCATTTTCTCTATGTCAACATGAAGTTCACTTTTCTTCCAAGGCATGTAAAGCTGTGTTTCCATAAAAGACAAGCTGGATTAATGAAATTCAACTATCTTGTCTTTGAAGAGATCAACAGTCGAGACTTTCAAAATCTCACATTGCTGCCATCTGGTGGTCAAATGAAGTTCTCTCTTCTCTTCAAAATTGACTACAGTTCCCAAGCCATTTGAACTCTACAAGTAAGTTCTTCTTCACATTAAGTGTGGTACTAAAAGCAGAGAATTAAGCAATTGCTTTTAAAATGTTCACTTTTATTATATGCAGTTTAAATACCCGAATAAATGTTCCTTTTGAACATATTGTCTTCAAATTACTTATTTACTGCCCAGAACAAGCTCTTAGCCTAACAAGTTAAACACAAACAATAAGGAACAGTCTTTGCTGAGCCTACCTATGCTATTAGTATAACATGGTTCTTAACATCTCATGTGTTTCAGAGCTTCACTGCCGTAGGCTATCTCAGACCACAACTTACTAGAGAAGTTATCTTTGGACAAATAACCTAGCTGTTCTATGCTCCGTTTCCTTACCTGTGAAGTCAAGATAATTATATCACCTCTCAAATTTGTTATGAAAATTAACTGTTTATGTATATATATATATACAAGTACATCCATCTATATAAAGTCTGTGTATAGTATATGTAATATGTTTGTATGTGCATGTGTGTGTGTGTATGTGCGACACTTATGCTGCCATTAACAGTGGCAGTCATTTATTAGCATTCTTGCCCTAAATAGTATATCACATACCAAAGGAGTTGCTCAGCTGCTGTCTGTTCTCTAATCCCGAATGTCTACCCTCTGTCTACCTAAAAATGAAATCCATCATGTTTTCTACTCTGTTCCTCCAAGTGTCAAGGAATTTTCTTTGCTACTGCCCCAACTATGAACCTTACCTCTTGAAAGACAAAATGTTTCCTGCCATTTTCAAAGAGGCAAAGAATATGACAACAACAACAAAAACTTCTATTCAAACATGGCTACAATAAGAAGCACTGAATTCATCCTGCACCTTCAAAACCCTTCTTAAAGGATTAAGTGATAAGCCCGAAGGCATCCCTCCTATTCCTCAGAGACAGTGACATAATGAAATGGGGCATTCTGGCTTACCTCTTGGGCATTCTAAAATACAAGATGAAATCAGGCTGGCCAGTTGATGCTCACTGCTATGCCCTGTAAGAGGAAACTTGCTGGCTCCCAGGAGCTAGCACTAATCCATCAGAAACTGTTTCTACAGTCTTGTTTCTCACAGGACTTGCCTCAGGTGTTAATTCTCAGATGTTAAGCCTCAAATTCATAATTCTGAAATATCATGTTTTGTAGCAAGAAAAGTACATTAGAAGAAAACCACGTTAGCGGGATAACGATCATGGAGCAGCACGAGTATGCTGAGCTCCCCCTAGATTTAGTGACAAAGAGTGGCCAGAAACAGCAAACCAAAACATAATTCAGTTTCTCAAAGTATACGGTACCTAGCTGGTATGATCTCATAGTGCCAAGAGAGAAATAAATGTAAAAATTACATTAATGTAATACAAGGGCAATTCTTTGTAACATGAGAAAGCTGAGAACAGGTGCATAGACATGGCTTCCTCTTTGAGTGTCCCTCACTCAAAATTAGCATGTCTACCTAACACGTTGTACACTTCTGTCTACCACACAACTTATCCCTAGTCTATCTCTCACAAGGGGTTATATCATTTAAAAAATACTTTGTGGATCATCAATTCTATATATGCGGCCAATATTTTCTGAAGGTAATATTTTATCAGTCATCAATTATGTGCATGAAACAATTCTGCATAACATTTTGTGCTGTGGCACACAAACAGAAATTGCTTTATAAACTTGAGTCAATAAGCTTCAAAGCAAACTAGAATGGGATTAATGTGCAACTCAGGTGCATTATAACTAACTCCCAGATGCGAGAGTCTAGACAGGCAATAATAAAGATTAACAGTCTTACCAGGATTATGAGCCATCAAATTATTGGAAAAGATATCTTTGATTTATTATGGTCATCAAAAGAATAATTCCTGGGCTATAGAATAATGTGAGTCCAGTTCCAGAGGAGACAAAGAGTCAATTATTAATCATAGAAATGACTTATATTTTGGTATCTCAAAAATCATTTGAAAATACAGCAAAGAAATTAATTTTGTCTATTTATCTTGGAAAGGACATGAAACTAAGTTATTAGTCTACATTTTCAAGAACCTGAATCACACCAGGCCATATCACGTCTTCTGGACAGAACTAACAAAAGAATACCTGAGTAACGATAGCTTACTTAGACTTTCACAAAACCCTGGGCATTCTTTTAGTGAATATCTGTAAAAGCTTGGCATATCCATGAAGAAAGATGGCATAGCAATGGCAAAGCCGACCCTGGGAATAAATAACAGTGTTGCTGCTTACTCTCTTTCTTCCTGAGACCCAAATACAACATAGAAATGTTTTTATATACCTCGCTCATAAATTAAAAGACTCATCTCAGATCACCCCAATTCTCAGAGCGTGTGATACATCATGAAGAAGGAGAAACAGAGGTAAACTGGAAAGAAACTTCTTAAAATGGTGCAAAGAATTCAGAACAGTCAGGTTGTAACACAGTGGTATTTTTTCCCAAGAGCTCATTCTCTCTCCCTCCCTCCCTCCCTCCCTCCCTCCTTCCCTCCCCCCTCTCTCTCTGTAGCTGAGGCTGACCTCAAACTTATGAGATTCCTCCCTTAGTTTCCAAAGAGGTGGCATTACACATAAGGTCTCTGTTTCTGATCAAGAATTAGTGTCTTAATTGACCATCACCATGTCATTTCCTGCAGGATATGATTGGGTCAGAAAAAAACACTTGTTCCATCAGGTTGATATGTTTCACTGTTGATGGTTCTTTAGCTATTTTATGTATTAGATGTGAGCTCTACTAGAATAGGGGTTTTGTGTGTTTTTCCACCTGCCACTTGGCAGACTGTTCAACACATTTATTGAACGAATGGTAAACATGACCAATAGACTCACTGATGTAATTGCTAGCTCTGTATGAGATACATACTTTGAATCAATAGTTTTTTCTGTAGTAATAATAAGCACATACAAATGCAAATGGAGGGGTAGTGGGAGGGGACCGGGAGAAGGGGAAGGAAGGAAAAAAATTTATTTCTTTAATTATGTTCTTGAATGGAAAAAATAAAACAAAACAATGTATGGGAAAAAAAAAGAAAATTCACATGAAGCCTCACAAGTAAAATGAATTAGAGAGAAGATAGAATGTTATGACCGAGTGCTTGATGGAGGATAGCTGGGAGACACTGACAGGAAGAAAGGAAAGATAGTAACATAATTATATTTTAATTAGAAAACATTTATATTTTAATAAGAAACATCATATTTTAATGTTAAAACATTTAAAAGTAAGTAAATAAAAGGATTAAATACTGTAAACTAAAAAAAAAATGCAAATGGAATATACTCCATTCACAAAAATGACAACTATAGTCACAATATAAGAATGGAGAAATATGGGCTGAAGAAATGGCTCAGTGGTTAAGAGCATTGCCTGCTCTTCCAAAGGTCCTGAGTTCAGTTCCCGGCAACCACATGGTGGCTCACAACCATCTGTAATGAGGTCTGGTGCCCTCTTCTGGCCTGCAGACATACACACAGACAGAATATTGTATACATAATAAATAAATAAATATTAAAAAAAGAATGGAGAAATAATTTTTAAAAACAGGAAGAAAGTAAATGTCTACTATTATTGGAGACTTGAGAATATAGCCCAGAGATAAAAAGCTTGTCAAGAATTCTTGAATCCTTAGGTTCAATTCACAGTACTGCAATAAATATAAATAAATAAATGCCAATTCTCCCTAAAGTAATAAGCACTTAGTAAAAGCAAAGATTCTTTTATCTTATACATCATGTAAAAAATATAAATATCAAGAGTAGTTCCAAAGAGTGTTTTTAAGACCTAATGATAAACTGCCTCCACCCCTGCCACCCACACAGGTGTTGGGACAGTGGTTCCATCTCATCCCAGGAGTTCTCTATCAGCACAGAGGGAGCCTGCAGTCCCACACACCCTGGGTAAGAAGCTGCTGAGGGACCATTCTGTATCTTGTCTTTGGTCCTAGTCCTTTCAGTGAGATGTACCCCACAGTTCAATGACATTCGGATGTTACAGAGTTCTCTCAGGGGACATGGAATGACGTCAAGCCCATTCAAGGATGTTTGCACAGATGTGAAGTGTTGAACAACGGTTGTTTTCTGGTCTCTCTGGGCTGCTTTCAAACCCAAACTACTGTGGCCAATGTTGGCGCATACACAGAGGGACAGATAGACCATCTCAGAACACAGATTTGAATTTATTTGCTTGCAAGATATTCCCAGATGTGAAACGTAGATCATATGGTCTTCCCACTTCTAAACCAAGTAAAACTTCTGAGCTGGGAAAGATGTACTTCATTCTAGACCTGTGGGAATCTTCATACTGGGATGAGGAGCAGAGCTATGATCAGAGGAAATTTATTTATTTTTTAAAGATTTATTTATTATTTATACAACATTCCTTCTTTGTGTGCCTGAAGGCCAAAAGAGGGCACCAGATCTCATCATAGATGGCTGTGAACCACCATGTGGCTGCTGGGAATTGAACTCAGGACCTCTATAAGAGCAGCCAGTGCTCTTAACCACTGAGCCATCTCTCCAGCCTGATCAGAGGAAATTTAAAGTCATAGCCTACACAGATACTCTGCATGTTGGGTGGCCTGTCTGTAACCATCCAAGAAAGCTGGGACCAACATTTGTGGACCATGAAAGGAGAACTTTATGCTGGGGAGATAACTCACTGAGTGAAAGTGTCTGCCATGCAATTCTGACCACCTGAGTTCAGTACCCAGAAGCCATGTAAAAGGTGGGCTGTTGGGGGCATACATCTATAATTACTGCACTCCTATGGTGATATAAGAAGTGAAAATGGGTGAATTAATTCAAGCTCTTGCTTGGCTCTCTTGGGGTATGCTGTGCAGCCAAAACAAGGAAGACCCTGCCTCAACAAGGAGGAAGAACTGACCCAATGAAGTTGTCCTCAGATAATCGTGCTTATGGCCATACATGTGTGCATTCACATGTGTATGCATGCTCATGTGTTGACATACATTTAAAAATTTTTTAAAAAAAAAAAGCTTTTTTAAGGAGAGGGACAAATGAAGAAAAGCATTAAAACCTGCCTAAGTGCCATATTACAAAGCTGATTGTAAATCACAAAATTTATTCTGAGAGGAACCTGAGAAGTTCTGCAGATGTTAGAATGTGCCTTTGGTGACTGCAATAAATGACACTCAAAAGAGAAGGACATCTGGGAACCAAGGTAGAGCTGGGAAATCCCTCAGATGGCCCCCATTTTGACTCCATAAAACTCAAACTGAGCTGCAGCATTTTGAAAAAGGTGGACAAGGTAAAGCCACTAGCAGAGGTGGCTCCAGACAGGTGAGGGTTCCTCGGGATAGCATATGGTGATATGAGTGGGAAAGGCTGTGTCAAGGGACTTTGCTGCCCAAAGGATGGCTCAGGTAGGAGAAATGATGTAAGGAACAGAGGAGACTGCTGGTGAAGAACAAACCCCAGAGTCTCCACAGAGCTCATTTGGAAGAGAATGCTGTCAATGTGACCAAAGTGGGACTCATTTGAGCATGAAACTATACCCCAGTCACCCTCAAAGAACTCACCCCAAAGAGAAATTTAGTAAATATAATGTGTGTGGTAAAAGTTCCCAGAATAAAATCTAAACCCACTAAACATCAGAAAGTGCACACGGGAGAGAAATCCTACGACCTGGTGAATGTGAGAAAACCTTCATTAGCAAATCCCCCTGCTCAGTGCATCACAGAACACACAGTATGGGGGATCCTAAGCATGTGGTGTGTGTGAGAAACCCTTCTGCCAGCCCTCATTGTGCATCAGAGAAAACACACACAGCAAATACTGCCAGTGTGAAAAACGCAGAATGCCCTTCTGCCTGAAAATATCAGAGAACAGGAGAGGACTGAATGGCAGAAAGCATTTGACCTCCAAAACCACTCTTTTCTATTGCACCCACAGTTGGCCTGTTTCTCAGCTTCCCATACTTAATAATACTTAATACCATGTAACTGAGTTCAGCCAGTGGAATAGGAAGAAAAGAGAAGATGACCATTCGAAGCCTGGCACCAAAGCCACTTTCCCACAACTCTCCCTGACTTCTCAGTCTGTGAGACTAAAAGGCAGATGCTGTTAGATGGCCTTGGGATCCCTGTGTGGAAGATAGATCGTGATTTCCTGCTGGTTTGAGTAAGAACAGTCTCCACGGGCATATGTATTTGGATGTTTGCTTCCCAATTGGTAGACTGTTCAGGAAAAACTACGAAGTGTGGCCTTGTTAGGGCAGGTGTGTCATCTGGGATGGCTTTGAGGTTTCAAAGGCCAATCCATGCCAAGCCCAGTCAAGTCCTCTTTGCCTTTAGCCTGTGGATCTGATGTGAGCTCTCAGCTGTGGCTCAGCACCATGCCTACCTGCTGTCATACTTTCCCACTCGTCCTCTAAAACCACAAGCAAAATTCGTTTTTATAAATTGTCGTGGTTGTGGTGTCTCTCTGCAGGAATAGAACAGTAACTAAGATACCTGAGAAGCATCAAGTCACTCACCGTCCTCACTAAAAATTCTCTACTGCTACTCTACAGGAGTGAGGGGTAAATAACTTTCTTTAAAAATTTATTACAGGGGGTACGAGACTATGACATCACTGTAACAAAATCTGAATGGTATGGATATAGAAGCAGATTAAAATAATAAATCAGCTGAGGGCGGTGGTGTAAGCCTTTATTCGCAGTACTTGGAAGGCAGAGGCAGGTGGGTCTCTATGAGTCAGAGGCCAGCCTGGTCTACATAGTGAGCTTCAGGCCAGTCAGAGCTATACAGTGAGACCTGTCTCAAATGAAATAAAATATAAATATAATAAATCAGTGCAATGAAATAAAAATCCAGAAACAGAATCCCAGGTGTGTATGGCAAAGGGAGATATTAATGTTCTGAGTAAGGCTTTAGTTACTTAATAAAGTAACTGGCACAGTATTGAAGAGAAAGTGATGTAGAGCTTTTATTAATGCTTTTATTTAATATACACAAAACAAACTCCAGGGGTATGATTTAATTCTAAAACCAGATAAAAAAAAAAAACAAAAGAAATTGAAAATAGGAAGAAAACAGAAGACACTACACATAAAATCCAGGTACAGAGAAAAACCTTACTAAGAAAAACCAAAATCTTAAAGAAAAAAAAAAGAACAAGACATCTAGAGTGCAAAAGAAAAGAACATAGAAGGAAATGAGGGCAGATATTAGGCAATCTGTAATTAGAATGGAAGTATCACAAACAAAATTTATACACAGAATGAACTGCGCCTTGTGGAGCTCACGTTGCACATTAGAATATCATCAAATTATTATTTATAACATACAAAAGGCTCTTAGGAAATAATGCCTGACACAGGCAAAGCATATAAATAGGCAATTCACAGAAGAGCATGGTCTCAAGCAGCCATCAAACACATGAAAAGATGTTCAGATTCATTAGTAGTCAAATAAATGCAAAAAGTAACAATGACAGATCATATTTGACAAAAACGAGAGTAAAATAGAAGCCAAACAGTGACAAGAGTGTGGAGAACAAGAGACTGCTGCCTGACAGGGCAAAATGTCAAGCTAAATGGCTTAGCATCTAGTACAAGTTAATGCACTTCACATCCCTGGACCTAGAAGGACTACTACATCACATTGGGCATTACATCATAACTAAATATGTATGCAAGTGTGTTTACTGCAGCATTGTAGAAAATGGTCAGCACTGCAAGTACATGGGTGAGCAACAATTTGTTGAGTTAGTTATAGCATAAAATATTGGGCATCATTTTTAAATTTTTTTTATCTAAAAGGCTTTTTTCATTTTACATACCAACCACAACTCTCCCTCCCTTCCCTCCTTTCACTCCCCCCGACCTCACACCATCCCCCACCCAGCCCTACATCCACTCCTCAGAATGGGTAGGGCCTCCCAATTGGAGGCTACAAAGTCTGGCATATCAAGTTGAGGCAGGACCAGGGTCCTCTCCCCTTATCTAGGCTGAGCAAGGTATTACTCCTCATAGAGAATGGGCTCCAAAAACCAGTTCATGCACTAGGGATAAATCCTGGTCCCATTTTCAGTGGCCCCAAAAACTGTCCAAGCCACAGAACTGTCACTCACATTCAGAGGGTCTAGTTCGGTCCTCTGCAGGTTCCTCAAGTATCAGTTCAGAGTCCATGAGCTCCCACTAGCTCAGGTCAGATGTCTCTGTGGGTTTCCTCATGAAGATCTTGACCCTAAGGCTCATTCTCTCTCTCCTCCCTCTCTTCAACTGCTCTTGGCCTTGTGCTTAGTTGTGGGTCTCTGCATCTGCTTCCATCAGTTACTGAATGAAGGCTCCAGGATGACAGTTAGAGTGGTCACCAATCTGATTACAGGGGAAGGCCAGTTCACGCACCTTCTCCACTATTGCTAAGAGTCTTAGCTGGGGTCATCCTTGTGACTTTCTGGAAGTTTCTCTAGCACCAGATTTCTCCCTAACCCCATAATGTTTCCCTCTACAAAGATATTTTTCCTTGCTTTCCCTTTCTGTCCTTCCCCCAACTCAACCATCCTGCTCCCTCATGTTCTCCTCAGCCCTCCCCTTTACCCTTTCCTCACCTCCCTCCTCCTAATTTACACAGGAGATCTTATCTATTTCCCCTTCCTAGGGACATCCATGCATGTCTTTCTTAGGATTCTCTGTGATATATAGCTTCACAGGGGTTGTGGATTGTTATCTTTTGTGCCTGGTTATCCTTTTCTTTACATCTAATATCCACCTATGAGTAAGTACATACCAAGTTTGTCTTTCTGGGTCTGAGCTACCACACTCAGGATGTTTTTTTCTAGTTCCATCTATTTGCCTGCAAATTTCAAGATGTCATTGTTTTCTACCACTGAGTAATACTCAGTTGTGTAAATACCACATTTTCTTCATCCATTCTTTAGGTGAGGGGCATCTAGGTTGTTTCCAGGTTCTGACTATTACAAATAATGCTGCTATGAACATAGTTGAACAAATGCCCTTGCGGTAAGAATGTGTATCCTTTGGGTATATGCCCAAGAATGCTTTGCTGGGTCTTGAGGTAGATTAGTGTAGGAGGTCCTTCTGTTTATGTGTTGCTTTCATTGGTTGAATAAAAAAAAATGCCTTGGCCTTTTGATAGGGCAGAACTTAGGTAGGCAGAGTAGACAGAACTGAATGCTGGGGAGAAGGGTAGACAGAGAGCCTCCATGGAGCTGCCAGGTCAGACATGCTAAATCTTTCCCGGTAAGCTACAACCTCATGGTGACATACAGATTATTAAAAAATGGGTTAAATCAAGATGTAAGAGTTAGCCAATAAGAGGCTAGAACTAATGGGCCAGGCAGTGTTTAAATGAATACAGTTTCCGTGTGATTATTTCGGGTATAAGCTAGCAGGGCAGCTGGGATGAAAGGCAGGCCCTTTCTCCACTACAGTAGATTAATTCCCAATATTCTGAGAAACTGCCATACTGATTTCCAAAGTGCCTGTAGAAGTTTGTACTCCCACCAGCAGTGGAGGAGTGTCACTTTACTCCACATCCTCTCCAACATAAGCTGTCATTTGATCTTAGCCATTCTGACAGGTATAAGATAGTATCTCAGAGTCCTTTTGATTTGCATTTCCCTGATGGCTAAGAATGTTTAGCAATTCCTTCACAGTCTTTTGGCTCTGTTGAGAATTCTCTGTTTAGATCTGTACCCCATTTTTAATTGGATTATTTGGTATTTTGATGCCTAGTTTCTTGAGTTCTTTGTATATTTTGGAGATCAGCCATCTGTCTGATGTGGTGTTGATGAAGATCTTTTCCCATTCTGTAGGCTGCCGTTTTGTCTTGTTGACCATGTCCTTTGCTTTACAGAAGCTTTTCAGTTTCAGGAGGTCCCATTTGTTAATTGTTTCTCTCAGTGTCTGTGCTGCTGGTGTCATGTTTAGGAAGAGGTCTCCTGTGACAATGCCTTCAAGGCTACTTCCCACTTTCTCTTCTATCAGGTTCAGTATAACTGGATTTATATTTAGGTTTTTGATCCACTTGGCTTACTTGAGTGTTGGGCAGGATAATAGATATGGATCTATTTTCATTCTTCTACATGTAGACATCCAGATATGCGAGCAACATTTGTTGAAAACACTTTCTTTCCTCGTTTGTATAGTGGTGAAAAAAAAACCCAAAACACTTTCTTTTTCTCATTTACAATTTTTGATTCTTTGTTATATTGTATATCATGTAAAAGAACAAGTCAGAATTTAACCTGCACTTGGAAAATCTTAAGATTTATGCTAGAGAGAAAGAAAAAAGTTCAGAAAGAGTCAGAATAATATGATCCCCTTTTTAAAAAATGAAACATTTCCCTAGTTTATATGATTTTGCACATACGTGTATGCCTATATTGGTTTGTTTACAATTACAGAGCACGAGGAAAATTAACTGCGAAGGTGTGTCTGACTTGAGAAAGTAGGAGGGAGAGAGGCAAGAGAGAGCCTAGAAAAGGTCGATCTAAAAATGCAAAAGAAAACCACGTATGCATCTGTGGGCAAGCATGCTTGTGTGCGTACACATAAGGAAAATTGCCAAATGCTTAGAATTAAGACAAGGGAGAGGAAGGAGACACAGAAGGTACAGCGAGAAAAAGGAGGGGGAGGAGGGGCAACCAGGTGGAAAGGACATAGGCAGTGACTATCAGCCTTCACATACTTACACTTCCTCACCTTTCTACTTCATTTGCTACAAGATTTTAAGTGGATTCCTCTACAACAACAGACACTTAAGCAACTTTAGTTCAAAATATAATGGATTTTTTGATTTTGTGATTTTTCTTCCCCTTTACTCTTGCTATTTTTGGGTGTGGGCTGTCCCTGAAATTAATGTTGAGACTTAATCTTTAGCATGAAAAGTTTAGATATAGACCAGTCAGTGGTTCTTAAGAATGATGAGGCCTCTGTCCTCATGCTTAAATTTGTTCTTTTGTGTGATTCAAAGAATCAAAGACACATGCATTGATTTATGTGTTCTAGGGAGTGAGTCTACTATACACTCAGCTTGCCCAAGTGTCTTTTGCACTCCTGGTCTCCCAATTTAGTGGCCTCAGTATTTTGCTGATTTGAGAATAATCAGATGTAGTTCTTCACTACTGGAGCAGGACCATGAGCAAAATGAATTTTTTTTCTTTATAACTGCTTCATCTGTGGTAACTATTGGAGGGGAAGGCTAAGGGCTGGAGAGATGGCTCAGTAGGTAAAGGGCTTGCGGCAAAAACCTGATGTTTAATTTCCCAAGGTTCCATGATGGGAAGAGGGATTAGGCTTCTGAAAGCTGTCCTCTGACCTCCACTTGGGCAACATAGCACGTATGCCTATAATCACATCACACATGCATGCATGCATGCATATGCACACACAGTAATAATAATGAATAGAAATTTTAAAGATTAAAAAATAAAACCATGTCACATCCAAATCTCTTACCTATTTTAGAAGCAGGGTGATCCTCTGACCACTTGAGATGCCATCTGCATGGCTCAGAATGGTACCTAACTATGTGAAACATCATAACCTTATATGTCTATTATATTATATGTCTATTTCTGAGTTTTTAAAAACTGTTTGGTGTATGCACATGTGTTTGTGGATGCACTTGCCCACGGAAGCAAGAAGTCAATGTTGGGAGTCATTTTCTACTTACCTTTATTTTCTTTTCTTGATAGAGAGTCTCCCACAGGACTAGCTAGGCAATAAGGCCCCAGCACTAGGGTTACAGATTTATGTGGGTATGAGGAATCCAAACTCAGGTTTTCACACATGCACAAGTAGCCTTTACCACTCAATCTCCTGCTCCAACACTACTACTCTTAAAGCATTTTATAGCACATACAAAATTTAAAACAATCTATTCAGTCAGAGGTTTCTCCTAAAGAGAAACTGTTCAATCTAATAAAAGCTTGTTTTTGCAAAACAACAAAACTTTTGATGTCTTGCAAGTAATAAAAAGCTAAAGGCTATGTTTCTTTTTTATTCATTTTTATTGAGCTCTACATTTTTCTTTGTTTCCCCTCCCTGCCTCTCCCTTCTCCTTAAACCCTCTCCCAAGATCCCCATGCTCCCAAATTACTCAGGAGATCTTGTGGTTTTCTACTTCCCATGTAGATTAGATCCATGCATGTCTCTCTTAGAGTCTTCATTGTTGTCTAGGTTCTCTGGGATTGTGATTTGTAAGATGGTTTTCTTTGCTTTATGTTTAAAAACCACTTATGAGTGAGTACATGTGATACTTGTCTTTCTGGGTCTGGGTTACCTCACTCAAAATGATGTTTTCTAGCTCCATCCATTTGCCTGCAAATTTCAAGATGACATCATTTTTTTCTGCTGTGTAGTACTCCATTGTATAAATGTATCACATTTTCCTTATCCATTCTTCACTTGGGAGCATTTAAGTTATTCCCAGGTTCTGGCTATGACAAACAATGCTGCTATGAACATAGTTGAGCACATGGTTTTGTGGCATGGTTGATCATCCTTTGGATATATACCCAAAAGTTGTATTGCTGGGTCTTGAGGAAGGTTGACCTAAACAAAGAACTCTCAACAGAGGAATCTAAAATGCCTTAAAGACACTTAAGGAAATGCTCAGCGTCCTTAGTCATCAGAGAAATGCAAATCAAAACAACTCTGAGATTCCATCTTACACCCATAAGAATGGCCAAGATCAAAAATACTGATGACAACTTATGCTGGAGAGGTTGTCATGTAAAGGGAACACTCCTGTATTGCTGGTAGGAGTAGAAGCTTTTTGCTGTTTGCTGGCAGGGTGCCACAGAGAGAATTTCCTGACTCAGCAGCCGCAGCAGGCAAAAGCCACACGGTTTTAAAACACGGCTTCCTGGGCGGTGCCGCTAGCACAAACTCCGGCTATGGAGCATTTGTGGGCCTGGGTGTTTGTGTGCCCACTCAGGGTTGGGAACAAAGTAGCTGAGACCATGCCTGTGGCTCGGCGGTCCCTGTCTAGGCAGGTGGCAGGATCAGGTCTACTAGGCTTGGGCAGGGGGAGAGCATGGTGGATTCCTGCCGCCATACAGAGAGTTGTTTCCAGGTTGCGCAGTGCTCTGCCTGGCAGATTTGGCTGTAACACAGATAAAAAGGGTTTATGTGCTGCACACTCATTCTCGGGGTTGGACTGCTGAGCAAGGCTCCTGCCTGGCGTTCCCAGAGCTAACACTGGTGGTGCTTCCACCATTTTAAATTGGAGAGAGGTGGAGCCAACATCCAGAGCAGCTGCAACCAAGCTGCTTAGCATTTTAAAAGCTCTTCAAGACAGTAGAGAATTACAGCCAATACAATAAGGACAGATTCAGACACAAAAGACCTAAAAACGGGTCACAGTGTTGGATAAATGTACGTAGGCTTGGGAGAGAGAAGAAACGAGTATACATAATCATAAAATAAAGTTAATGTTTTTTTTTTTAAAAAAGGGGTAAAGTCTTTAAAGAGACAGAGTATAGACAGTCATAGATTAAAAGAAGTAAAGAAAAATAAGCCACATAAAAATGGAAAATTCACAGAAAGTCTTGATTCTATATATTATTGTGTTTCCTTTGAATTTTTTGACTGTGAAGGAGCAAAGTACAGAGAGACTGTTCATTGTATGGGCTGTTAAGCTAAACCAGCATGTATATTATAAAGGTATCTTGACTTCAAAATTTGGGTCTAAGGATAAGTTGCTTTGGAAAAGTGGTTCTTCTTTTGTTTTCACAGAAGATGAGAACCTGTGGATTGCTTCTAGACCAAGAAAGGTTGCTGTGAAGACCCTCAAAAAATTACTTTGCTCAACTGCTGACTGAGATGAACCAACCCACAGGATACACCTGATTAACAGCGCCCCCATACAGCAGGAAGCAGTTTGGAGAGAAAAAACTGTGCCCATATTCCCAAATATTGTTTATAAATGTTCTTTTACATTTAAAGGGGGATATGATATAGAGATTAATAATTTGCATTGGTATGGATCTTGCTTTATTGATACAAATTTAAGGTCAATTTTGTCATATGTATATGTATTTCTGATCTTGATTAAGGTATTGTGATTGTGTATCTCATTTAAAAAATGTAGTGTATAATAATGAAATATAGGTTAATAGAGGGTCATCTTTAATAGTTAAGCTTGTAGTCATGTGAGTTAGATTTTATAGATATATAGAAATATATTTCAGTTAAATATTCTTCAAATCTTTCAGAGACCTTCAGAATATGGCATTTAAATGTTTTTTTAAAAAAATTAGGACTTTTTATGACAGTGAGACATATCTGCTCCTGGCAACACCAAGCTACTTCGAGAAGAAGATGGGCATTGAAGAGGCTCCTTAGCCATTTGGGCAAGAAACTGCTCTTGCCTGGACTGCTTCACTGGACATGCAGTACCCACAGAGAGATGACTGCTGAACTTGCCTAAAGGTGAGATCGTCCTTTGGGGCTCCTGCTTCATCAAAGAGTCTGCGAGACATTCTGCAGGACACAGAAGAAAGTGACTGAACTGTCTTTGAAATTTCCTGCTTCATGGAAAAGTCTGCTGGATACTATAGGTCTGAAGGCTGAAGATGGATGCCCCAAAGGTATAGAAGAACTTTGAGTAACTGTCCAGGCAGCAAGTTGTCTCTGTCATTTCTAGAGTTTTGGAATTGCTTACAATGCACTTTCTGATTACATAGGTAATATTATATCCTTCTGGAGTCTTTGATGGAGTTGAAGAATAGATAGTTATTATTATAGTTTTCCTCAGTTATGATAAAAGATAAAATAGATATAAATATTGTAGCTGTAATTCTTGCTTGATAACTGTTTTGTTATATGTAATTTTGCTATGTTAAAGTTAAAGCCTTCCTTTTTGTTTAAACAGAAAGGGGAAATGGTATAGGAGGTTCTTCTGTTCATGTGTTACTTTCATTGGCTAATGAATAAAGAAACTGCTTTGGGCCTGACAGGGCAGAACTTAGGTAGGCAGAGAAGACAGAAATGAATGCTGGGAAGAAGGGCAGAGTGAGAGATGCCATGGATCTTCTGCATGAGATGGACGCTGGTTAGAATCTTGCCAGAAAGCCACAGTCACGTGGCGATACACAGGTTAATAGAAATGGGCTAAATTAAGATGTAAGAATTAGCCAATAAGAAACTAGAGCTAATGGGCCAAGCAGTGTTTTAATGAATACAGTTTCTGTGTGGTTATTTCGGGTGTAAGCTAGCTGGGACAAACAAAGACTTCCTCTCCTTACAACAGCACATTAACTGAAGATCTTTTAGCATCAAAATAAGTCATAAATTCAGTACGAACATTCTTCTCCTCTGAAACCTCTTGAGCCAGGCCCCCACAGTTCAAATAAAGCTCAGTATCACCATCTTCTATGTTCCTTCTAGTATGGTCCATTCAGCAGCCCTTAAAGCATTCCATTGCTTTCCTAACGCCTAGTCCGAAAGTTTCAAATTCCTCCAAACAAAACATGCTCAGGCCTATAACAACAATACCCCTGGTACCAACTTCTGTCTTAGTCAGGGTTTCTAGTGCTATGAAAAGACACCATGACCACAGCAACTCTTATAAAGGAAAACATTGGCTTCCAGTTTCAGAGGTTTAGTCCATTATAGTCATGGCAGCAAGCAGGAAGACATGATGCTGGAGGAGGAGCTGACAGTTCTACATCTTGATCTGCAGGCAGCAGAAGGAGACTATGTGCTATACTGGGCATATCTTGAACATATGAGACCTCAAAGCCCACACCTACAGTAACACACTTTCTTAAACAAGGTCACACCTCTTACTAGTGCCACTCCCTGTGGGCTACACATTTAAATACATGAGTCTATGAGGCCATACCTATTCCACCACTTGCCTTAATCCTGAGCCTTCTCAATGAACCCTTTCTTATGAAAGTTTCCATGTACTTCACAGCCTCTACCAGTAAGAATATATTCTTATGCTTATTCCAAATCCCTCCTTCCTAGGTCCTTACCCTGGGCACTGCTTATCAGCAATAGATCTCATTCTTAATATAAAGGTAACAAGTGATTTGCTATCTCACTAGGGAGTTTCTGTATAGTTATGCCTAAAGTTTTGTTATAAATACTGTCATATGGACACTTTTCCCCTACAGTTTAAGTGATACCAAGCTCTCTAGAAGTTTTGGTCCATTCTGACTGAGCAAGTCCTGCTCTATTGAGTTTTCACTTTCACCTCTTCATGGTTTGTTCCCTGCCAGTGGTGATACCTGATGGACTCCACAGCACTTTGCAAAGCTTTCCCTCTCTGATAGGAATTGTCACTGGGTCCTTCTCCTCAGCCAATTTTACATGTCACTTATAGAAATATTTGTTCTTGTTTAACATTTTGATTGCTATCTTCTGTCTTTTCCCCAGATACTAAGTCCCTTGAAGGCAACAGGTATCATATCTATAGTGCTGTTTCTTCATTAGCATAATTATGAGGACAAAACTGTCATTTAGAGTCTCTATTCTGATATACTAAGGAAATGAGTGGCTTGCCTGAACTTCAGTTCAGTATATCAAAACCCTGTGGGGCCCTGGCCCTCTGTTTCAGATACTTTTCCCTTCTATGGTACATCTTATCTGAGGCACTGGAGAGGGGGCCACAGAGGACTAGTGAGCAGAGCAGCCTCTCAGCATCTCAAGGAGCTTAGAGCAATCTGAATCCAACCAGGAGCCTGAAACTGCACAAAAGTTAAAGCATTAAAAAGTTTGCAATAAAGAATTAATGGGCTCTGATTTGAGGATGACTTTAATATTGTGTGTGTGTGTGTGTGTGTGTGTGTGTGTGTGTGTGTGTGTGTGTGTGTGTGTGTATTCACATGCACCATGGTGCACATGTGGAGATCAGAGGACAATTTGAAGAGTCTATTCTTTCCTTCAACCATGTGGGTGCCAGGGATTGAACTCAGATCACTAGTTTCAATGGCACTTTCATCCACTGGGCCATCCCACCAGCTCAAGGGTAGCTTTAATGTGAGAAAAATCCTACATAGTACCCTATAACTGAAATCATCTCCAAGGGAAGACCAATATTGAACCTCAAGGGTACAGCTAAGATTTCTCTGAAGAAGATGTAGTTACACCCTTCTGGACAGCAGAGAAAGTTTCTGGTCCACAGTCAAAGCAAGCAGAAAACAACCATATGTAGGTCCTGCTCCTTTACAAGATCTGATCCAGATCCAAGAACCCACATTAGGTAGCTCATAAATGCCTAAAACTCAGGTCCAGGGGGTGGGGATCTGCAATCACTTGACACATTCTCACACCAACATGCACAAATGAAAATGAATCTCTCTTAAACAGAAGCAGAGTTGGGCATAGATGGCAGTGCACACTATAACCCCAACACTAGGTAAGTAGAAGCAGAAAGACAAGCATTCAAAGTTATTTTTGGCAATGTAGAGGCAATCCTGGACTGCATGAGATTCTATCTCAAAACCAAAATCACAAGAAAAGAAAATACATGGCTGATTTGAGCTTCTCAGACCTCAAAGCTTACCCCATAGTGACACACTTCCTCCAATAAAGCCAAATCTACTCCAACAAGGTCTCACCTCCTAGCCGTGTAATTTCCTGTAGGCCTATGCATCTTCATTCAAAACACCAGAGTCCCATAGTGTCATCATGAACATCTACTGTATTAGTTATTTGTTGCTGTATAATTATTTCAAGATTTAGTAGCTTACTATTTCTCTGTGTGTGTGTGTGTGTGCATCAGAATCCTAGACAAGCCTCACAGCAACTTCAGTATCACAGCTTCTCATGAGGCCTCTGCCAAGGTATTGTCTAGGGCTAATTGTCTCACCTGAAGACTCAGTTGCAAAGTATTTGCTCCCAAGATCCCTGAGGTAATTGTTGGCAGGATTAAGTCCCTTAAAACCTGTTGGACTTGAAAGAGATATTTTGTTGTGTGGTGAAGTAAGTTGTCCACAAATTCCTGTAAATAGCTGTTCCTGTAAGGAACCCTAATTAAACTCATTGGTTCACCAAAAGGATGTCAAAGCAGAAAGAGAACTCTCTGGGAAGGGGAAGATATAAAATGAATATGTGTTAGTAAAATCTTTTTTTAAAAAAAAAAGAACTGTTGGATGAAGGTTAGCGGTGTAATTCAAGGGCTTGCCTAGCATCTGAGGTACAAAATAGAGCCTCAGGTGGCTGGAGTTTACCTTCAGTCCCTTTCTCCCTTAACATGTCCAGTCTATTTTCTCAGTACACACACGAGAAGACTCAAAGGAAGCACAGCAGAAATGCTAGACTTTCAGTCTGCTCCTGCCAACTTTACAGTATCCCACTCTTTAGAAGCACGGTGATGTCTAGCACACTGCTAAGTTCACAAGGATGAGCACAGCAGGAGAGGGAACCAAGGTGAGACCGGCAGCAGTCATCTGCCACAGTGGCTGGCGCTTTTCATTTCGATCTGGAATAATATATTTTCAAAGTCAAAATTATGAAGGAAATTATTACAAAAGCAATACCAAAAGAAGAAAAACCCTTTACAGTTAATACTGGATAGGAAATGCATCCTGCAGTGTCTGCAAATTAATTCTATAGGCAGATATGAATAGTTATTTGTGCTAGCATCTACCTGGCAGATACAAGTTACACATACACATACCATACAGCCCATCCACAACTTACAGTGGTTAGATTTTTATATATATTTGCTTTTCAATAGTATGAAGGTAATATGCATCCAACAGAAGGCAGGGATCAAATTTTAAACTTTGAACTTTTCTCAGGCTAGAAATTCACAGTACAATACTCTCTTGCTTTGGTCACTTCTAAGTTTCTGGAAGTGTATTATAATTCTAAGCATGTTTAAAGCAGGCTGAATTATGAGTTCAGTAGCCTTGGGGTATTAAATACAATACTTACGATGGATTTATTGGTAGATAACTATATCTGTATAATATATTCCCCAATCATATTTATTTATAAATTATTTCTCAAAATCTTATATTATGTATTTCTGGGTAACCAAAACAGTGTTGTACTACATTGCAATGATGAAAAAGTATACATTAAGTATTAAGTTATGCCCACACTGCATATAGGACTATATAAGGGTCAGTCTAATATTTCACATTAAAAGACTGGTTTATTTTTGTGTGTATGCATGCTTTGCTTGTACATATACATATATGTATGTGTATGTATGTGTGTACGTGAGTGTGTGTATGCACCACACGCTTGCAGTGAGTTCCTGTTGAGGCCAGAAGAGATCATCAGATCCTTTCTAAATAGTATTACAGATGGCTGATAGCTACTAAGCACCAAGGAAGTATTGGAAATGAAAGCCAGTATGAGTATCAAGTGCACTTAACCATTGAGCAATCTCTCCAATCTCTCTGGTACAATTTCTTATCTATGCATGGTACCCTTCTAAGACTAAGAGATTGCAGAAATTTATCTGCTACATTGTTGTTAGTTTAACATATTCTTATTAAATGCATGCTGTGTGCCAGTCTACACTTGGCACGGGAAATAGGAAACAAAGTAACAATTGAGACAGCCAAACACAAGAAGCCTCTGTACTTGGATGAACAAAAACATATATAAACAGATCAACAATAAAACCAATGATTGTGATCATTGCTACAAAGAAAATCCATATGGTTATGATAAGAACAGTGGTTCTACTATGTTCAATATTGAAAAAAGGATGTTTTTGGGTGAAAGGTATAATTGCCCTGAAATCCAAAGAATGTTAATGAACTAGATTTTCAAGGAGGTAGGGAAATATACTCCAAGCAGAAAGGAAGGTAAGTACAAAGATAGTGTGGTAAGTTTGAGTGGAATTGGCCCCCACAAGTTCATTGAGAATGTTCATTTGTCATTTGTCGGAGTAAGTACAACCTTTTTGGAAGAAGTACATCAGTGTGGGGGCAGGCTCTGAGGTCTCGTATGTGCCTAAGTCACGCCCAGTATCTCAGCCCACTTCTTACTACCTTCTGATCAAGTTGTAGCCTGCACCATGTCTGCCTGCATGCCACCATGTTCTCCGTCATGATAATGGCCTGAACCTTTGAAATTGTAAGGCACCACCTCAGTTAAATGCCTTCCTTTCTAAGAGTTGTGGTGGTCATGGTGTCGCTGCACAGCAACAGACACCCTGATTGTGACAGATGGTAAGAACACTCTGCGGCAAAGAGTTTGAGCGACTGAGAAATATAAGAGGTGATGTGCTTGGTACATGGTGGCAAATGAAAAAAAAAAATGTGTAAAATCAGCCTGGGGATGAGGAGCGGAGATCTGGGTGTGGGGCCCAGAGCCAGAAAACAGATTTGGAATTTGGTTGTAGAAACGACACAACTAATTCACATGGGTTAAGTCTCTGATTCTGTGCCATGAATGAACAAGTGTCTAAGCTCAGCAGGAACAGCAGCAGCAGTGGGGAAGCTGTATGGGGTAGACAGAAGCTGGGCAGTGATGGCTCCAAGCACATCTCCAGCAGGGCCATTAGAAAGATGGGTGGTTTCAGCAATCAGGTCTGAAGGGTTAGACATGAAGAGAAAAAAAGAAGACTCTTTTTGGAAGGCAGGCATTTGCTGAAGCTAGGCGGAAAGGAAACAGTGCCCATGCCTATGAGAACTTCATGGCCAATACGCGACACTTCTTATTCAGCTACGTAGGATTCATAAAGCTGAACCTCAAGGGACAAAACCTGTTAAAAATATCAATTCTAGTGTAATCAGTAAATAGGTAGCATTTGAACCAAGAGCTCAATATGGCAAAGTTGGAAATGAAGATGTTATGCTGTACAGGAATAAGTCCAAGGTATTGAAATATATGAAGAGCAAATGGGCAAGGACAAGATGAGACACAGGAAAAGGAATTGGCAGTAAAGATTTAGTAGAAAGGAAAACCAAGTAAATACAATGTCAGGGAGTTCAGGAGAGGAAACTCTTTGAAGAAAAGGGAACAGCATCAAATGATGCTGACCTAAACACTGAAACATGTCCTTCTCATATGGCAGGTCAGAAGTGTTGATGACCTTGGTGTGGGTAGTTTTGAAAAAAAGTGTTAGGAATGGATACAGAATCTGAGTATGTTGAATGGGTAAATGCAGCTTAAGAGGAAAAAAAAAACAAATGATTTGAGAAATGCTGGATTAAAGGGAAACTTAGAGACAATAGCATTACTGTCTGAGTAATTCACCCAAAAGAGCTCTCAGGAACAGTAGATAGATGTCGGTCAATACTTGTAAATGATAAGATAGATCTACTAAATGTACATTTATTAAGTTCTCTATTGTATGTAAATCACTGATAATACTCTGCAAAGCAGAAAATGAACTGTTACAATTTCTACCATGTGACAGTCACTTGTCTCTTTAGACATGAAAGATCCAGCCCCTTCCAACACAACATGGCGTATTCTAGGACAGAGACAGATACATGAACCCAGACAAAGGACAGCTGCTCAGAGGTATTACCGCTATGGTGGAGCCTAAAGACAAAGATTTAAGCACCTACTATATAGGCCAGACTCTTCTTCAAACACACTGCAGATATACACATATCAGTTCCTGAAACAGTGAAAAAGAGATGTTATTATCTCTATTTTACAGACCATGAAATAGAGACACATAGTTTAAACCTCCGAAGACCATTCATCCACCCTCTGCACACTGCAGTCAGGATTCAGAACTGTGGGTAAGACTTTGCACGACATCTTAGTCATCACATCTTAAGGTGTGACCCCAGAGCAGTGGCATTTTCATCACCTGAAAACTTGTGAGAAATGCAAATTTAGGATCTTACAATGGCTCACCAATCTGAAATGGTGAAAAGGCTCTATAAATGCCCCTTTAGTAGCCCCTTCCATTGTGATCATGCTGAGCTAACGCAGTCCTAGATAGTACCTCCAAAGGTTATGCAACCTGACAAATAAACTAAAGTGATTAAGAGATCAGGAGAGAGCAGCAGAGGGACAAGGACAAACACAACATATGCGACAGCTGGTAGTCATGAACTAAGCCCCTTTGTGCCTCCACCTTACTTCCAACCTCTGAGCTAGCACTCAGTTTTGTGCAGTATTGGCCTGTTTGGCACAGGTGTGACCTGTCAATACCCTTTCTCCCCATGCCTTGCATTTGCTGCAGCGGGAGTTCTCTGGAAGCTTGTTATAGGATGCCCATAGAAATCACCTTGATACCTACACTCCATCTGAACCCACCACCTTCCAGCAACAGAGAAGGCAGCATGAATGTTGACAACTCATTGAGGCCTCTTTTCCATCTTCTTAGCAGGGAAGTCTGTGGCGGCATGTGTCAGGAATTGGAGGGACGAGGGAGAATGCCAACCAGAACCATGAAGGAAACAAATACCTATGGGACACATGGTGGCAGCAAAGAAGCCTGGAAGCGTGGTGCCAAGGACAGTAGCATTAATCCTGCTGAATTCAGCTTCACGTAAGCCAGGGGACCGAACATTTCCAGCAGAGAATGCAAGCAACACTGAAGATTCAAGGAAGGTAAGAAATGCAAAGATGGGTTTAGCAACACATTACTGGTAACTGCTGACTCCGCTGAATGCAGTGTCCATTGCCACCATGAAGGACAACCTACAGGATGCTGAGTCTTTGAAGAAATGTGTCTATGGTACAGGAAGAGATAAATACGGAGGTAGCTGAAAAAAGCAGACAAGAGAAAGTTGCTGATTTCTTATCTTGGAGGGAAAGTCAAAAACCTTTGTGATCTATTGGGCCAAAAGGAGGCAAAGATAAAGGCTTCAGCCAAAAGGCTGAAGAGGGGCAGGATAAGTGACAGGGTAACGTCTCTTAGCAGGGAGGACCTAGCATCCTTATGATGAAGGTCATGTAGTAGAAATTCTCATCTCATTGCCACTAAAATAACAAGAGGGAATGGAGAGGAGAAGCAGCCACACGGGTGCAGACAGCGACTGAAAGGTGCCTGGGATGACAGCCTGGGATTTCTGTGTTCTATAGGAAGCAGAAATGACAGTCGTGTGCTACTGGGAAGGGAGAGAGATTGAGTCTCAGGAGAATGTGAAGTAGGAGGTATGAGAGGGCCTGAGTGAAAAAATGGGATAAACTGAGAACAGTGAATCAAGTACCAGAACAGGAAAAGCCTTGAGGCTTCTCCGCTTTATTCAAACATATCTCTTACTGTTTCATAAGAATGAACAGAGTGAGCTTATGTAGACTTTTCCCAGATCACAGGAGTGGGAATATGTGACTGTCTCTCACTTGGTATGGGCTCCAAAAAGAAAGGAGTGAACACACTGAGCAAGCCACTTTCCCATCACTGCCACCACCATCTGGGTTTTTCACAAAATGTTTATTTTATCTATAGTCCAGCTTCTTGCCCTACAAGACTGGCTCTTTAAGCAAGATAACATAAATCCCATCCACAGACGCGCAGCATGGGGCAGGCAGTGTGGGCCTCTTCCCCTGGCCCCTTTATCTGGGGGGCAGATTGGATTTTTTCTTCCTGGGTGTGATCATCTCTAGAGGGTGAGGTTGGTTGTCTTGAGGGAGATCTAGAGGGTAGAGTTTGGATTGTTAGCAGATGGACACCACACACACACACACACACACACACACACACACACACACACACACGGCTCAGGGCGGGGCTGGAAAAGTCAAGTGGTAAACGTGGTTTTATAAACTATGCTAAGCAGGATCTGTAAGAAAGTCTGTAGAATCCAAAATTAATATGAATAAAATTTCTGGAAATATGCTGCACTTGGCTGTGAAGGAAACTCCTGAAAGGAGTCCTCTCTGCAGAGACTGACCACTGATCAGCATTTCAGTACTGGGGAGGGGCTGGAATGTTGCAGGTCCAGAGGCTGTGGAGCATGTGTGGTCTCAGTTTGTGGTTTTTCTCAGAACTAGGTAATGCCTTAGTGCAAACGGAGACTCACGCCTACTTTGTCTTAGTAGTTCAAATCTGGTATTGAAGGCCTGGAGGATTCCTGGCACTGGCCTTCAGTTTACATCAGAGAAGCTGAGTCCTAATGTTAAAAGAAGAAAGGTAGCAGTTGTGAATTAACAGAGTAGCTACTGTGATTAGCAAGTAGCAAATGCAAAATGGCAGGCCACCATTGTTATTCGACTAAATAGACATAGTGTAACCCTCAGGCTGCCTTCTAAATTATTCATGCATGCCCATAGATTAGTGCTGATCTCAGCTCTGGTCAGAGAAGCTTGTTTTGCATTGGACAGCAGTTACTGCAGAGACTTATCAAAATGTTGCGAATAAGGAACTGCTCAACCTTACACAGACCATCTAGATCACACCCTTCAAAGTGCAGGGAACATCATGGAAGAGAGGGCAGAAAGAATTTAAGAGCCAGAGAAAAAAGAGGAGGTATTGCAGGAAGCTGTCATCTAGGTAACCCACAGACCCTCAGGACCTATAATGAACAACCTGCACAGACGTGCACAAGACTGGACCCACCAATTCAGAAGTTTGTGAGGTCTTTCTCCTCCTGGGGATTTAGAGGCAGTTATTAATAGCATCGGGGGGGGGGGAGCAAATGAGGCTCTACACCTCCCTGAGAAGCTACTGGCAGGTAACTGGTTGCTGGGGAGGAGACGTATTATTCATCATTATGTTGGCCGTGCATGGTTTTGTAAATCTCCTCTCATCCATGCTAGTGTTAGTAGCCCTCACTGCTGTCCTTTGATGGTACTTGACTATCAAGAACCACCCCTTTGGCCAGGATGTCCTGCCCACATGTATGAGGTCCTTTATTTGGTGGTTTTCACCAGACATTTTGGTCATCATAACAGACCTAACGGGTATATCCTTTCGCCTACATGTGATAAAATGGAATTCACAGCCTGCCAAGTGTGATGCTGGGAGACTTCATTTCCTTTAATACAAGTTATCTCACTTGTTCACAGGAATAGTGATACCGTCCTTGTGGGGTTTTAAAGGGCTGTGTAGTGGGCACATCCCAGGAGCTGTCAGAAGTTCTCAAGCTACAGCTGCTAGTTTCCATTTGACCAAATTCCTGCCAAGCTTTCTGACCCCAGTGCCACAGATCACCCTTTTTCTTTAATCTTATGCTGATTCTCTCCTCGAGCCGAGTCTTCCTCTTTACCATTTCTCTAAGTTCTTTCCTGTTACTGCTCATCCCAAAGCCAGATCCACGTTTGGTTTCTATCAGGAACAACCCAGTTTAAAGAAATAACTTCTGTGGTTTCTAAACCACATGTGGAAGCAACTGTGCTATATTCTCTCACCTTTCTATAGGCTGAGTAAACTCAGCAGGGATGCTCTGCTGTGAGGGGTTTCTTGGGAGCTGAGATGCGTTGTGGCTCTATGTATGTATACAGTATCATGTGAGCTCCACCATAGGATAGCCAGATTTACATATGTCCAAGTGGGTATCCTTAAATTATAAGACTGAAAGCTGACAGCCATTTTAAAACTTGAGGTCATTAGGTAAGATTATCCCATACACTAAGTTCTTCTGGTCACACAGTCTCAAGGCCCTATTCTTATGGAAGATCATTTCCAGTTCCAAAAGTGGGGAAGCAGGCATGATAAGAATTATGGCCATTTTTACCCATTCCAAAAAGGTTTAACAAAAACACCAGAAAGTACTTTCTACTATATTGGCATATTGACCTTCTTGGCAAAGGCTTTGCCATGGTGACTTGGGAGTGAACTGACCTCCTAGCTATATAGCGGGGCTTCAGCACAAACTGTGTTTCAGTTTAAGGCACGCTTCCTTTGACTCCATTTCCCAAGATAACAACCTTAGATATGGAGAAAAGTGGACCTTTAATTTGCTCTTAGAGAGATGAGTAGGCAGGGTTTAAAACAATAGATGAGATACCAACTACCCCTTGCCTGACTGCTGATAAAAGCAAAGGGTAAGGCGGGGGGGGGGGGGGGGGGGACAAAAAATACAAAAGCTAACACCAAGCCCATTTTCAGCTCCTTGCTGGGAGGAACTGTAGCAGCTAGCACTGAATTTTTACAGCATCTATTTCTGCCACATATTTCACTCACCTTGGGGTGGCAGTTTTTCACACTGTTGTAGGACCGGGTGCAGGAAGCAAGTCAGAGAAGTGAAGTGTGCCAGGTCTGCTAGCTGTAGTCAAAGTGCTTCTCAAGAAGCAGGAGGAACAGCCTAACTAGATTCCTCTACATAAATGGCAACAATTAGTTACTATCAGAATTGGACAAAAGCCATGGGTTGATTCATGCATTGTTCATTCAGAAATCTGTGCTGAGAAGATTCTGATACTGGGCAAACGCTGAGAAGTGCGTCTTCAGAGGGTGACTATGAAACCTGCAAGACCAGTCTCCCGGAAGCCCCAGCACCTTGACCCCTCTGCTGTCTTTCTGTAAGACAAATCCTCACACCCATAAGTAGCCACAGAAAAAATAAACAAGAGTATGGTTTCTGGATTGGAGAAATATCTTAGCCAGTAGAGGTTCCTGCCACCAAGCCTTAGTTCAAGTCTCAAGACTCACATGGTGGGAGAGCACGGACTCTGACAAGTTGTCCTCTGAGTTCCACATGTGCGCCATGTACTCAGACAGCCAGACACATACACACACAAAACAAAGAAATACAATGGTAAAAGTTTAAATATCCGGTTTCCTGCCGGATATGGATAAAAAAATACATATAGTGTAAACATAAACAACCTGAATGGCTACTGCATTTTATTTAACTGTTTTCCCAGCAGGATGCCTGAAGCCAACAGTTAGATTCACCTAAAACCACTAGAGGGCTCTGGGAGACGGGAGCAAGCTACAGTATCCAGTCATAGGCAGGATTGCTTATTCAAGTACTTGACGGAGAGCATGGCTCAGAGTGAATGAGACAGAGAAGCCTGAAAAATGCTTTCAAAGAAAACATGGTGTCAAGACCATATGAAGAAAGCAATCACCATCATCGGCGGTTGTGGCTTTTATGGGTATTCCCCAAAGAACTACCTTAAAGGCCATGTTAAAAGGTGGTAGGATATGTAAATTGGGCCTAATGGGAGGTCCTTGGGTCACTGGAATAAGCCCTTGAGAAGGTCTGTTTCCTGGCCCTTAGGTAAGCAATCCTGTCCTACTGCGTGACCCCTTGCACTGAGATTACTACTCCTACCAAGCACATCCATCAATAGTATCGGTTACTCAGTGCTGAGACAGAACAACATGTGCTGAGACACCAGATGCCAGCATAGGCAAGACAGAAAAACCCTATCTCAACCAAATCACAACCAGAAATAATACCAGAGAGCAGCAGACCTTCATAATCCAGATTTACGCAATGTAATCAACTCATGGCTAAAATTTGGATAAACCTACCATTACCTTTCTGACACCAATTATGGTTACAGAAGTGTTGAGGATGATAACAGGGAAGATGGGAAAAAGCTTGAATTTACATATATAAAATTATGTGTATATTTATACATATTGCAATCCCTCAGTTTGACAGTCTTCAAGATGATAAATTTTCCTGGATACTGATAATTGAAATGAGAAAGTTTAAATCAAAAGATTGTATTTTGGATAGTAAATACCGATCTATAAGTAAAGGGCTTGCCTTGCAAAATGAACAGCAGATCCTTAGAACACACGATAAACAAAAAAACAACCAAACAAACAAAAAAAACATTGCAGCATGTGATTGTAATTCCACCACTGCAAACACAAACAGATCCCTGGGGCTCCTTGGCCAGCCAGCCTAGAAAAAGAGGTGAGCACCAGGCCAATAAGATATTTCAAAAGATTAGGTAGACAGATTCATGTGCAATGATACCCAAAAACCTCCACACACTTTGACTTACACAGGTGCACGCACACACATCCACATGCCTATACACAAAACACAAAATTTTTAAAAAGCATAATTTGAAGTAAAAAAAAATCCAACAAATATAATGAAAAATGCAATCAAGACTCAATAGCTCCCTCTGCTGTCCATTTCTGTAATTGTTGCTTGATTTATCTTTTTAAAACTGGAAGCCAGATTAAGCCAATATAAACAGAGTTCCTGCAATGCCTGACACTTTTTTTGAAGCCTGTTCCTGTATCATTGGTTCAGTTCTTTTCCTGTATGCTAGAGTACAAACGAGAGCTGGCTAGGTTCCTAAAGATCGACATCTATGCTTAACTTGTATAAACAAATTTGGTCATCGTTGAAGTTACTGGCTGCCAAAAGCATCTGTAGGATCTATATTTTGATACAGAAAAAGAACAAACAGTAGTCACGTAAGGGATAACAGAAGTTCTCAGAGGAGCCAGGGCTATCGCCGATCTTCAAGATGCCACCAGGAGTCATTCTTATTAATCCATTTACCAACTTTAAAATCATTCTGTTTTACAATACATCAGTCAGCAACTGAAAATATCTTGCTTTGAAGAGGCAAGTAGAAAGTCTAGGCTTACAGTCCTGTTGTGGTCACTAACTGGGACATAATTGGGACTGAGGCAAATTCTGTACATGGCTGAACAGTGATCATGTATTTAAGTTCACTGGAATGTGCAGGTCAGGAGGCAAATTGCCAATCTAGTCTTCTTTATCCTGACAGAGTGTCAAATTGCACAGAACTGCTCCTGCCTGGAAATCTATATCCACAACACCCTAAGCTAGGAAAATGATTTTTATTCTTTTGACCACTGGGTAGTCATTTTTGTTATCAAAGGAAAAGCAAGACTAAAGTAACATCCATATTACTCTCACAAAAGTCCCTCTCAATATACAAATCAGGACAGCAGGTGTGCACCTTTAAGTTCCAGCTCTTCTCAAGAGGCTGAGCCAGGAAGATCATCTGAACCCACGAGGTCAGAATAAGTCTGAATAACGTTGTACAACATTTCAGAACAGGAAAATTCAAAGTAAGTTTCCTTGTTAAACCTTTATGAAGTGTATGAATGATGGGTAGTGAGACGATAGGAAGGGAAAGGGAAACCAGCAATCAAAGTCGACTGCAAATCCACTGGAACGAATATACTCAGTGAGAAGTGCACCCAACTGTGTAGCTAGATCAAGAGGGAGGAGATGTTCACTGGTAAGATGGCCAGAGGGTCTGGGTATGGTGGAGCTTATCCAATAGAACTGCCAAAGAAAATCCATCTACACTGAGCATGGAAAAAGACAAATTCTTTTTCATTTTAGTATTATTTATTTTGGTTCTTTGAGACAAGGTTTCTCAGTGTAGCCCTGACAGTCCTGAAAGTTGGTGTGTAGAGCAGGCTGGCCTCAAACTCACACAATCCGGAACCTCGCCTGCTGAGTGCTGGGATCAAAGAACCACTACCCATCTTTATTTATGTCTGGAAGCCTGGCTACTCCACATTTGGGAACTGGGGATGTTGGATTTAGGGGAGCAGTCCATGATCAATGTTCTAAAAATGTGTGTATATGGGTGAGTGAATGAGACAGAAAGTGTGTGTGTGTGTGTGTGTAAAGATTATGCACCAACATACCACCTGGCCAGACCCAGACACACACACACACACAGAAGCAAACAGAAGGATACATAATTAACAAAGCTCTCTAAAGGAGACCCAGTGCCAGATGGATCAGAAGGGGCACACTGAGCTCCTTCACGTGTTTTCTTTCATGTGACAAGAGATGCTGCAACAGATTGAATGCAGAAGACAACCCGGCCATTCTACTAAATGAAGCAGTGCTTTACTATTTGTTCTGACTTACTATGTCATAGTGAGTGCCAGTGCCTAACCCCCAGGAAGAAAACATCTTTAGGTTTGCTCGGTGTGTAGAAAGGTCTTGAGACGAACCAGTTAATATTTAAGAATTAACTTTACATCACCACAAATTATGTAAACAGTACAAATTTAACACTACTGACATTACTATTGGCAAATTATCTGAAGACTCAATTAAGAGTGGAATCTGAGTAAGTTGAGCATCAAAGTTACTGAACCAGCAAAGGCAGTGTGCTGACATGCTTGTCTTTTGAAACCCGAATCACGGTGCTACCCAAAATAACTTTTGTCAAAATCTCACTTTCTAAGTTTGAGTATTGTGATGGCTACCCTTGGTTTTCAACTTGACTGCATCTGAAATTAAATAAAACCCAGATGACTAGACACACTTGTGAGGGGCTTTGGTTCTTAATTAAATCATCTGAAGACCCATTGGTTGAGGTGGGAAGACCTAATAGCTAACATTTGAGGGCATAAAGCAAGCCCAGGAATAGAACTAAATGCATTTAATAATTTTGAAATAAATCTTATTATTTTACTATTTTCTCTCTTAACCCACCAGAAAATATAGACTAACTTAGGCAGGATTCTCAGATTCCAGAACAGTTAGTTATCCACCTCCAAAGCTCATGCTCTTGGCCATTATAAAAATCACCTTAGAATGTTCAAAAGAAGTTCATCAACATGTCAATCAAAGTAAGCCAGGCACAGAAAGGCAAATACCGCATGATCTCACATGACCTCTGAGAGCATAAGACAGTGGTTATCAGAACCTGGGAAGAGTGGGGAAGAGAGGTGATCTCTCTAGAAATGCCCCCTTGATTCTGTCATTTAGGCAAGCCGTAAGCTTATCACACAGTAAAGCCTTATCACACAGTAAAGAAGCTACAACTGACAACAGTTAATGGTTAAGGAGTGACAGACATGACAGCTATTTTCACCTGATCATTACATGTTGTAGACAGATATCACAAAACCACACAAATATGTGCAAATGCTATGTTGATTTTTAAAAGCATATATAAAGATTCAATTATAAAAGATGCTACACTATTTCAAACACTTCTTCCTTTTAAAGGAACACACCAGTCCAATTACAGCACACATCTCATACCTCCAATTTTTGTTCAGCAAAAGCGGAATGACTATCAGTTCCTACTCATACACAATAGCCAGAATCTCCCCATGACCTAACACGTGCTTATCTTCTACCCCTTTAGTAGAATCCCTGCTTCTTCAGACAGACAATCACACTTGAAATGGCTATGAGGCCTACGAAAATTCCTTCAAAGATCTCTGCTGTCCCCTTGAAAAAGGTAGAGAAAGTGAGGTGATGTATCTCTCTAAAGGGGAAATACTGACATACAAGCTTTCAGCAATTGAGGGTGAATAATTAAGATTCCTATATTTCTGCATAAAATATAGTATACAAATTCTCCACTCAAATGTGGACTATGGCTTCCTTTGAATACAGAGTAGCAGTCTGCAGGGCACTGTGATGCACACTTGCACTCCTAGCAGGAGGCAAAGGGCAGATGATAATCTGAGGGCAGAATGAGTCGCACAAACACCCTGTGCTATAGTTAGACTTTTTCTAACACTGTGACCAAATACCTTGGGGAAACAAAAGATCTCTGCTTCCGGGATGTATCATGGCAGAAGAGTGACACACCACAGTGGCCAGGAAGTGGAGATGGCTACACTTCTTTGTCCTCCTTTTATCACATCTGAGCCCTCAAGTCTTACCTGGAAAAGTCCTCGTTCTCACAGAGTGTGCTTCACAATCTCACAAGCTACTTTCAATTCAAACAAGCTGACCTTCAGGGTTAGCCATCATACCTTTGTCTCACAAGACAAAGCCACCAGCTAGGTCAGCAGTAAAGTACTTTACTAGAATGTGCTAGACTCTAGGTTTAACTTCAGCCACCATACACCCTAGTAAGAAAGCTGACAAACCCACCTCAGCCAGTCATCAACATCAATAGCATGTTAATGTATCCAGTCTTGATATGTGACATAAATAAAAAGCCCTTTACATGTGTAGTCCTCCTCCCTCAAGCTTATAACCCAAATAACCAGCCAGATTCCAGAGAAGGAACATTCTATACAGTATCGATCATCATTATTAAACAGAAGCCCAAGAAACCATAACACCCAAGGAGACGTGAAAACTAGAAATGCCATGTTATTCTTGGGGCGATCCTGACAAAAGGAGCATTAGGTAAAAACTAAGAAAAATTTTAAAGTGTCATTTAGGAAGTGAAGGATCTATGCTCGCAAATTTCTAAGATATCAGAAACTAGGAGAGCTGGGTACAAGGTAGGTAAGAACTCTGACTAGAAAATCTCACATTTTCTCTAAAAGTGCTCTAACCTGATTTATGAAGAATAAAAAGATATTGGCAGAAGAAAAAAATGGGTGTTTTGGGGACATCTGTTCAATATTCTGAATACAATACAGAAAAATCATATGGGTGGCAAAACTTACTTTCAAAGGAGAAACATTTGACATTATTAGACAGTACCATAGCCTACAAATTATCAAAATTCTCTAGTTATCTAAATAAATCATGTTACAAAGTCTGAGAAACGCATTCCTAGCTGCATTCTAGTTGCACACTAATAACAGAGACTGGCTCAATGTCGGCCACCACCTAGATCAAACTCAAGTGATGTATTTCTACATCCCCTAGATGCAAATCTGTCCTGTGTCTCAAAATGAACAGTATGTTAAAAAAAATCAAACTTTAATATATCCTATCTTCATTTTACATTTTCATGGGGATAGCTTTTCACTTAAATTTAGCTCCAATGTTACACAGATAACCAAAATAAAATGAATTTTGTTTTGGAGCATGACTTATGAATAAACTATACTTAGCCTACTACACTACACTACCGTACCACTACATATCAGTACTATACAAGAATTCTCTGCATCATTTTAGCAGGAAGAAAACTCTACATTTTGAGATTATATGCTAATAAGTACTAGATAAGTAGAAAGTAAAGATAACCACCTTGATCAGTTAACCCTAAGAATATCTTAGTTCCTAGAACAGAATCTTCAAATCCAAACCGAGACATCAGTGAAAAATAACCAGGTTTTAACTTTAGGTAATGAATGACTGACGGCAATTCTATGTACAATAATGAAATGCACACTTCCTTTTGGGGAAATGACCAAAAGCAGGCTCCTGCTGCCAATGAAGTGGATGCACTGAACAAAGTCAGTAATTTTTGTAATACACACAACCAGTTTTGAGAATAAAAAACTAAAGTTTTACTTTTCTTACCTGAACAAATGTTTTAAAGAGAGCTAAACTAAGAAAAACACACCATTCAGAACTATGATGGCCATCCACATAAATTCCTTAATTCTAAAAGATAATGTAAAAATTGTTAGAAAAGCATTCCTTGGGGCCAAGGAGGAGATAGGTTTTTAGACAGCTGCCATTACTTTTCTCTTACATTTAAAAGAGGAGGGGGCACTCTTTTCTACCTTAAGTATTAAGAACATGTAAGTCAACAGTCTGCTTATATGAGGTAAAGGGACCTTTCCTGTCTTTAATTCACTTAATTTAAATGACCAACAAAAATGAGTAACTTACATGCACTTGTCAATCAGGAAAACCATAATAGGCAAAAAAAAAAAAAAAATTCTAGCAAGCAAAACATATTTATAAAGATAGATAAAAAGGAAAGAACACAGATATGAGTGAACAATTTTTATTGAAACCCTCAAAGATTAAAGAGGACCAAATGGTGAGTTCGGTACCATAACAAAAAAAAAAAAAAAAAAAAGAAAAAAATCTCACCTACTGTACCATCATTCACAGGAATGAACAAACCCAAACACGACAAAATTCAAATTCTCATTTGTAACTGCTACAAGTGAATGTAAATGAACTAATCATTTCATCATACCCTTCCTTTAATCATATGAAAAAGGGAATTTACATGGCATAACAAAAGATATATATGCAAAACTTAATGAAAACACAATTCTCTTAAAATCTCACAAACTTACTTTTAAAGGATGCAGAATGCACTTGAAATGATTGAATGACTTAAGCTGATTGGGTTTTTTTTTATTGCAAACTGTTTGAACATCAGCTTAACCCTCATGCATGGTACTCAAAAATAACACAGCTTTTCAATTAAAAGATCACATGTTAAAATGAAGAATTAAGCACTAAAAGGCTGGGTTTTTTGTTTGTTTTTTAAAGGAATTTTCAAGTACCAATATGTATAGTGAGAGAATACTAATTTTGGTTACACTTTCCCCCTTACTGTTAAATATACAAACTATAATACCTTTAAAAATAAAATACCCACATAAGATAACTTTAATAGAATCATTCAAATGACAAATTGGAAAAATATTAAGCAAGAAATCACGGGACCAATAATGTCTTAATTTAAGCTTATTCAAATATTTTATTATAAATCTACCCTTGGAGAGCCCAGGCTCTCTCCCTTTTGGTCCCCGCAGTTAAGAAACATTCCTCTGGTTGTACTCTAGAGACAACCTGTAATGATTTCATTTCATGGAAAAATAATCTTGTAATATACTGACTGACCAAGAAGGAAGAGAAGGTTGGTGCTTTGGGGAATACTTAGGTGAGAAAAACACAAAATTACCAAGTGGAAGCTTTTTTCCCAAAGGAATGCTGCACCCATTTCACTTAAGATTAGAAATTCAGGTTAAAGGCACTGGGATGTTCTTCTCACCACGAACAGACTCAGCTACACTGGCCCTGTCTGCGTCTACTGCAATCAGCCTGCTCGTTGGGTATTTCGATGACATTCCTTACATAAAACCTAATGTAAATTAAACAAGACTGAATTAGTTTATAATGTAACTAGTTTTATAAAAATATCCAGAGTTGCTAATAAAGCACCAAGAAAAAGAGAACCTCAGGGGGAGGACTCAGCTCCTTCCAACAAGGTCACCCTTTTACAGTTTTCTCTAGTAGGAGCTCCAGAATGACAGGAGTCATCTTTGAAATGTCCTACCTATACAATCTTAGGGATATAGAACATTGCTGTGCTGGCTATGCCCAAATGCCAATTTTCATTATAAATAGTTAAGAGACATGTTACAAGATTTCATGGCTTAGTCTCAAAAAGGTAAAATAGGTGCAATTTTCCTTTATGAAAGTTCTCATTCTTTAATATACCATTAATATTTTGATGTTCCCTTCAGTAAACACTGACATAACTACACTGGGACTACCAAGTAACTGTGAAGTAGCTATGGTTATCTACAAATACTGTATTCTAATAAAAAATACAATATTTGCACAATCTAAAACATTGTACAAAAATTATATAAATCAAAGTTTCAAAGAAATATCCATCACGAGGCTTTCGAGTTGAAGTGAGCAAAGACGAGAGCAAATGAAAATCTCAAACACGATGTAAACATAAATGGAGTAATGCAAAACATCAAGGTATTCAAATCTACTGTATTGCTATTTTCACCTTTAACATATCGTTCTACATAGCTTTCTCCTTTCAAAACAGTAATATAAGGGGCAGGACATTATTTTCATAACCTTATGCCATCAAATCACTCAATACAGATGCACAACACATTGAATTATACAAAATCAATTTGTTTCAAGATACAAAATTAATGTTGATATGTAATTAATGAAAAAAATAGGATGTTAAAAAGGTAATTATAAGAATACCCAGTTATATGCTGTATTCCCACTTATATAGATCTGATCAATAAAACATCAACACATTCACTTAGATACTGATTTAATTCATGGATCAAGGCCATATTTTCAAAGTATTTTAAGGATGCCAGGACACTGCAAAAGCTGAAGAAGAATTGAGGAACAGTATATGCTTGCTAAACAAGAACTATGTTTATTTAGCTAGTTGAGTACCTAGAGTAATAAATTTTTAATTCATGATAGCAATCCGCTCGCAAACACCCAGAAACAGGATTGAAGGGTTTTAAATGTAGTTATAAAGGTCATAAAAAGTCTGATTAGACTGAGGTACATTTACTCAAAATGTTGAGATTCATTAAGTGGTAGAAACAAAATAATTAATCCCTCAAACCAATACACATTCTCAGTGTACATATAATTGGGGAGGGGGTGTGCATTAATTGGTGAAGTCCACCAAGCTGCATATCAATATTCTGTTACACCAAATAGTTTGAAGACAAGGGAAATATTCTAATATAATTTTAGATTATGTTTCTTTTGGCTAAAATAAGGTTGCTTTGCCATATTAAAAGTTTACTACAATAATTTTTCACATAAACATTCAGACTTCAACTCCAGGACTAAATATGGCATGATTATTTTGCTTTTAATCTGTCAAATAGCTAAAAACTGACAATTTAAAAACTACAACAAAGAAAAGGTTGAAGCAGTGAGACTCTTACATCATTGAACCACTTCTAATGGTTAACTGTTAGTACTTAACAAATTCAAAGAGTTAATGAATCCTTGCATTCATTCAGTCTTCTGTGCCTTAGCTAGGATGCATAATTACAAAAGACAGCAGGTACTGGTCAAAGCTTCAGGACAGAAAGTGCTTGATGAAGTTACAGTTCTCAAGTGTGTTTGGTGAAGAGTATAAGGGCAGATGCGTTGATGAAAACCATTACAAGAAGAGTCAATCTCGTGTTAAAGTGTTCAAAGATGTCACCTTAAGCAGAAAGAAAGCTTTGCTAACTTAAGTCTTCTCTGACTTCTTAGGCATTTCCAGAGTCTGCATCATTAGTGTTGTCGTTTAACAGGACATCTCCACACGGTGGTTATTGCTTGTTTCTAGTTCTCTCCTGAAAAAAATAAAGATATTATAACATAAGACAATCATTATGCAGTGATTTTTAACTACAGGCACATATACTGCAAATCATCTCTAAACACAGTTCTTCAATTACCAATTATTATCTCTACGTATCACAGTGAGATGATTGTTACAAACCTTTTAAATAAAGAACTCCAAAAACAAAGGTCTATTTCAAGATAGTTTATATCCTCTTTACTTCCCTAATTTCCTACAAAGATTTAAGATGAGAATATTATGGATTTTTTTTTAGTCCTTCCAATGATGTTTAAATAGTGTGGTATATCAATTTAAAAGCTTTTTATTGACTGAGATGGAGACAACATCACATTAGATGAAAGGTACATTAGGAGTTCGATATGATTTTGAAATGACTTTGATTAAAAAATGTCCACCATTTATTCTCACATTCCGTACATTGTAACTTTTCACATCAAGAATAAAGAAGGGCCAAGACTATCTCCCAATGGGGGTTGTTTGCTATTCTAGGGGTAGAAAAAGGGGGAATAGGAATGGGGGGGAAGTGGTGACTACTTAAGGCTACATTAGACAGGAAAGTATGATGACAGGTAATCAGTTGCAATGAAAATAATGTACTACTTAAAAAGAAATAGAATGCTTCAGTTTGAAGTATAATAAACTTTTAAAAAAAGAATTTATTTATTATGCATACAGTGTTCTACCTGCATAAATGCCTGGAGGCCAGAAAAGGGTATCAGATCTCATTATAGATGGTTGTGAGCCACCATGTGGTTGTTGGAAATTGAACTCAGAACCTCTAGAAGAGCAGCCAGTGCTCTTAACCCTGGGCCGTTTTTCCAGCTCCTGTAATCAACTTTTAAAGAATCACCAAAATACACAGATTGCATACTTAACTCATTTCTCTTTATAAAGCATAACTTTCAATTCAGGGGTCAGAAAAGGAGATAATAAAGAAAAGTATAAAAGAAAAAACCCCTACTAATCTAAGAGATAAGACAAAAAATCGTAGATTAGAAAAGAGGGTGAACATAAATATACTTACATTTTTATAACCTGAGTCACCATAAATGTACACTGATCCATGAAAATGAAAACTAAAGAATTTTTAAATCTCATATTACATATTTATGAGAAATAAATCCAAAACACAGACAAGGAAAAGTTAAAAATAGCAGAAACAGATTACAACATAGACCAAACAATGTCAGACAAAATATTCAATAATCCAAAATAAAGGTTACTGCTATAGACAGACATTTAAATGGTATAAACGGTACACTCAAGTTTCCAAAAGCTCTAACTATACTAAACACAACTTTGTATTAAATAGAATTACAAGAAATATAGTAAATTCATGATAGAATATAACATGTTTTTCTTAGTAAAACAGACAATATATCAAAAGTTAAACATGAAAACCACAGAAAACTGAATTTAGGCTGTGTATTCTAACTAGGACACCAAGGCAGCCCAGAACCCAGAATAAAAGACTGATAATGCCAGGTGAGTTCAGAGTTGTTTTCCTTACTTGGTAAAAACCTTTGCTGGGGACGGGGAGGGGGGTCCCAGTCAACTTGTGGAACTGCTTTCCTCCTTCCACCTTGTAGGTTTCAGAGTTCAAATCAGCTCATCACACTTGAGTAAGCACCTTCACCTACTGAGTCATTTTGCTGGCCCAAAGAATCAATTCTATACACACTCTATTTTTGAACAATTTCAGAAGCAAAACGGACAAGGTGAAACACTCTCACACCTGAAATTTCTTACACCTCTAAAACTCTTCAAAAAATACTGATGTTAGAACATTTTTTCTATGAATAAAATGTTAGTTATATCCCAACAAACAACTCTGAACTCACCTGGCATTATCAGTCTTTTATTCTGGGTTCTGGGCTGCCTTGGTGTCCTAGTTAGAATACACAGCCTAAATTCAGTTTTCTGTGGTTTTCATGTTTAACTTTTGATATATTGTCTGTTTTACTAAGAAAAACTTTACATGAGTAGAATTTCAAAAAAACATTGAAAGCTAAGATAAATGTGCTCATTTCCCAATGCAATAAAACAAAAATAAAAAGTTAATTTTTCCTAATAGTGAATGATTGGCTTGAAACCTGAAATAAAGCCAGTCAGTTTTGGTGGCACACCACCTGTAATCCCTGCACTGAGGGGCTGAGGCAGAAGGATCATGAGCTCTAAGTGAGACAGGAATATATAGGAAATCTTGTCTCACAGATAGATAGATAGATAGATAGATAGATAGATAGATAGATAGATAGATAGATAGATAGATAGATAGATAGATAGATAGATTTCAATCGTTAAATTGAAATAAAAGCACCAAGAATGCCAGTAAATTGAGAAGGTTAAGACAAAATGAACAACTTTTAAATAGGCAATCAATGAGAAACTCAGAACCAATATTTAAAGTATAGACACAAAACTTACTGATGGACTAGATTAAAAGTAAGGAAGAGAAGTATTAAACTGGCAAGGCTTCTCAGTGAAGAAAGGAACTTGGATGAGATCTGAATCTGATCCACAGAACCCACATAAGGTAAGGAGAGAATCAATTTCTAAGTTGTCCCCCTAACCTCTACAGGCATGTTGTGAAATGCATGTTTCCCTCCCCCACACTTCATGCACAGGAATACAACAATTATACCTACATGATTTTTTAAAAAGAGAAACATCATAGTACCCTGCCATCCAAAAGATAAAAAAAGTAAGGGGCAAGCAAAGAAATAGGGAGTATACTAGATTTAAGATGTTTTCAAATGAGGACTTCAAATAGATATTGAGATAGATGCTCCTGGATACAATAAGGACCATTCATGATGGGAACACAATTGGAAATTACCAGTGCATAGTAAATGTCCACCAAGAAAACTTGTCTCCCAAAAATACATAATCCATTTCTTTCAAAACAGTAATAAAGCTGAGATGGCTCAATGGGTAAAGTGTTTGCCTCTCAGACATGAGGACCTGAGTTCTGATTCCTGTATGCACAAAAAGCCAGCCAGGAAATACACATCAGTAAACCATAGAATGAAACATAAGAATTCCTGGAGGCTAGCCTAGCATTTGCACTATTAGTTAACAACCTGAGACTCTGTCTCAAACTAGATACAAGGTGAAAACTGATAAGCATATACATATACAACCCACAAAAGAACAAGAGAGACAAAAAGAGAATGAGAGAGACAGAGAGAGAGAACAAAAACTTACATTTACACTACCAAAAGTAAGGCTGTGTCTCTAAGTATATATTCACAAGAAGGTATCAGCTACAGATCAGAAGATGAGACTCAGAAATGATAGACTGCCAATGATCTCATCGACTTGTTATGAGAATTTACCACACAATTGTTATAAAATGAGAACTTATCACACAACTGGCATCACAATTACATGTGCTAAAGAAAATTGAAGGAAACATGATTTACATACAAAGGATCAACATTCAGTGCACCTAGAAAAGGATTATTTATGCAGAAAGTCATTAGACACTCTTTTATGTTATAATCCAAAGTGATTCAGAAAATTAATTTTTACTTTAATGACTGTCACTTTAAAAAATAATTTAGAGGAAAATCCTTCCCCCATTTTCCATCAATAGCAAAATACATCCAGTAAGCAAAGACACTGATACAGGAAAGCTCCTGAGTCTTTGAGGAAACAACCATGTAGTCTAAGTGGTCTCTATCCCAAACTAAGCCACAAACACTGGAAGAAATGAAAGAAGACCACAGGGCCAGGACCAGAAGTATGCCTGAGGAGATAAACCCTCAGCGTATTTACTGTCTTCTATTCTTTTGACAGAGCTAAGATCCCTTCTTTCCACTATCCTAAGGAGGCTCTGCAGCTTCTTTCATATCATAGGCAAACTGCCAATTTTCCTTCTTATGACCTCAAGGCTTATCACCATTAGTATCATTTCCATAACCAGATCTAAGCCTGCAAATGAGCCACGAAGGCATTTAAGAAACCATAGCACCCAGCAAGAAAATGAACAGAAGCTCTGAGCTGAAGGAGGTAGCGAGTGCCTGGAAAAAGCAAAGCAAAACACTCAAAGTCAAATGCAACAAACAAAATATTTTTTTAATTTAAAAGTTCTAATTTTCCTCCTAGACAGGGTCTCTATAGGTAACCCTGGCTGTCCCAGAACTCACTCTGTAGACCAGGTAGGCCTCAAACTCAGAGATTTGCTTGATTTTGCCTCCCAAGTGCTAGGATTAAAAAAGCACAGGTCACCACTACCCCACAAAATCTATTTTTTTTTTAATTTGAAAGGAAAAGCAGCTTATATTAAAGGGGTAAGTGATCACTCACTTCCTAATAATATTTGAGTTAGGAAAAAAAACAGTAAAGTACAAAAAAAGTAAAAAATTTAAACTACTGGACAGATAAAAGAAACCTAAGAGACACTAACACAAACAAGTAATCTAAATTAAAATCACTAATACTAAGTGATCTATGACAAATGAACACATTTCTGTTACAGCCATGGCAAAATTCATAACCTCAATCTAATGAATGTCTGAAACAAACTAAAATTAAGGGACATTTTAAAAAACCAACTTAGCAGGTGGCTGGAGAGATGGCTCAGTGGTTAAGAGAACTGGTTGATTTGGTTCTCAGCATACACACGGCATTTAGCAATCACGTAACTAACGTTCCAAAGGATTTGACAACCTCTTCTGGACTCTATCGCCACTGCACACACATAGTGCAGTCATATATGCAGGCAAAACACTCAAACAACAACATTACCAAAAAAAAAAAAAGAAGCAACCCACATAGTAATCTTTAAAAATACAAGGAAAAACAAGACAGAGAAACTGTAATAGACTGGAGGTAATTGAGACGACATAACAAAATGCAACTCTAGACAGAGTTTTAAAACAGAGAAGGAAGAAGAAAATACCAAGATGTAGGAAAAGCCTGTACTAATATTAAAATGGACCATGACTGAAGTTAAAATAGCTAATAGATTCAATGCTTCAGGAAATTTGCTAACTTATATGAAAAAACATTTGTAAATGTGAGAAAAATCTATGCTCCAGGGTAGAACAGGGGACAGGGCAGTGGGAAGGCAAGTGTTGCACAAACTGATAACAACACTCCCAGAATCCATGTGGAAGAACTGCACAAAACTGCCCTCTGACAGGCACATATGCATTATAATGTGCTTATACTCGATATACACATGTGTATGCACACATGCATGCATTACCACACTAAATGGTGTTAAAAGAATATGTAGGATAAGGGCAGTTACAGTGGATTAAAACCCTATCCACTCAGAAGTCAGAGCACGTGTGATAGCCTTTCATCCTCTACAAAACTAACTCTTATTAGAAAGCAAAGGACAAGAGAATGTAAAGAAAACAGAACAAGTCTGTAGTCAACAACAAATTCTAAATTATAGCGTCACTAGGAAAAGGGCAATAAGTATGCTTTGAATTGTTGTTTAAACTTCCGTTTCTATTATAATACCACCCTTGCTCTTTTTTACGCAGCCACAATATGATCTAGAACTACACTAACAGGTCCCAGTGCCTAAATCTGCACTTACAAAGTAAGTATTTCAGTGGTTCATAAGATGGCTCACAGGTTTAAAGCACTTGCAGGACACATACATGGCAACTCTCTAAGCCCACAATCCAAGATGGAAGGAGAGACAGACTCTAAAGCTATCCTGTGCACTCTGAAAACACCCCACACTCATGTAAATATTTTTTAATATTTCAAGACTTGAAAAACAGTCTACTAATATATAAGCAAATAATCTTTTGGCATAGATCAAATAAACTAAAAATGTGTACTACAGAAACAGGAAAAATAAAGAAGTTAACAGAAAAGGTTATTTTACAAAGTGTTTCCTGAAAGCTGGACAAGCACCCTACCAAGAAGGATGCTTCTTCAGCCTGGTAAAGTAGCTCACTGTCAAAAGAAAACAAGACCCTCGGTCCAGTAAGCTTTGAACTAAATTCTGCCAAAAATGCCACGATTATAAAGCAAATCTCTCATACCAACTGGATCTTCAGATGAGACTCTAGGCCCAGCTTAGATTGACACTTTGTAACAGTCTAAACACTGAGAATCCATCCACCACTGTGCCCTGATTTCTCAGAAAAAAGCTGTGTTAAGTCACTGAATTTTATACTATTTGGTAACCAGAGATAACTAATACAGTAAATGTTGTGATCCATCAGCAGCAAAACCCTGTGCATGGAGCAGCATATATTCAGAACTGAAAGGGAAAAGAAGTCTTTCTACCTTTATTAGTATTCATTTCATGGGTTAAAATAGATAAGAAATATTCCTAAAGATTGGGGGAAAAGGGCACTACTCTAAAATCAAGAAGTTTGGTTTAGTGCCAAGTCAATTTACCCTGAGGAATGAATCACATGTAAATTCCTTCCCATGAAATAAATACTTTCTGGGTCAGACAGTGGTGATGCATGTCTTAAATCCCAGCATTTGAGAGGCAGAGGCAGGTGGATCTCTTATCCATGCCAGTTTGATCTACAGATAAGAGTTCTATGATAACCAGGGCTACACAAAGAATCCCTGTCTCAAAACAACAAAAGAAAAAAAGTCTTTGATTAAAAAAATACATCTTACATTTGTTTATTAAATTAAAAAGGTTAAGCACATTCCTATAATGCCACACTTGGAAGGCAGAAGCAGAATTAGAAATCCTAGGCAAGAAGCAACTAGAGTGAAGCAGTGACTTAAAAACAACAAAGCCCACAATACTCAATTAGCTGAGGAAAGCAATACACTTATTAATTGAAATTCTCTTCAGCTTAATAATATGGATTCACAATTAAAGTATGGAAGTATCTCCCTGAAGGTCTATGACTAATCTGAACAACTATAGAGGCCATTCATTCCCTGAAAGCTTCCCCCTCTTTTGGTTTTTTGAGACAGGGTTTCTCTGTGGCTTTGGATCCTGTCCTGGAACTAGCTCTTGTAGACCAGGCTGGCCTCGAACTCACAGAGATCCACCTGCCTCTGCCTCCCGAGTGCTGGGATTTTTAAGCAACACTGGAATATAACATAGCCACAATAAGCCGGCAGGGGGAAGGGGGATCAATACCAAAAAATGTTAACCAAAGATATTGTCATGCCAACAGAAACAAAACTAGGCCAGCTATTAAAACTGAAACTTAGCACTGGAGAGGTACCTCAGTGGTGAAGAGCATGGCTGGGGGGGGGGGGGACGGGACACACGACTCCCAAAGGACCTGGGTTCAATTCTAAGTACCCACATGGTAGTTCACAAATCATCTTTCATTCCCAGTCCCAAAAGATTGTATCCCTCTTCTGGCTTCCACAGGAACTGCACACGTGGTAGACAGATATTTAAAAAAATACACACACACACACACATATAAAACCCCATACCAAATTGTCCACTGACAATAAGGATTTATAAGAGTAAAATAATATAGGATATAAAAAAGATTCATTCAACTGAAAAAAAGTAAGGATTACCTAGATTCTGGGTTCTCTGGCAGAAAGGGCAGGGGCAGAGCCAGACCTGCCGGATACCCATTGAGTCAGGAGTCTGTCAAAGCAGGATCTCATTTAATGGTATCAGGCAGGAACTTATATAGGGTTGTGATGGGGGTGGAGAAGCTTGGGATGGGTTGAGGGAGAGCAAGGAACACAAGGGCCAATAATATTCTGCCACATTAGTGGTGGCTGGGCAGAGGCAGGCCTAGGTCAAGTAGCCAGAGACAGGTCTCCAAACTCGAGCTAGGCTCAGGAAGTTACACTAGGCCTCACCAAACTCAAGTTATGCTTAGGAAGTTACACAGGGCCTCATGAGGCCCAACACCTAGACAATCTACAACTGTGAGAATACTAACATTTATACTAGACAAATGCAGTCAACTCTTCTTTATTTTCTTCTCATGTTCAAGGATTATATTAGCTTTACCAAAGGGGCAACATATACAAATAATTCTTCTGGAAGCAAATTAAGATAATTGGGCAAGCACTTGCCTAGAATTCAAGAGGCACATTTCCATTTTCAGATAAGTTTATCAAAATCAGTGTTATGTATCAGGACTTTAAATAATAAGCCTAAGGCACTAGTCCTTAAATTACCATAATATTTGAATAAACTTCAGAAAGACAAAAACGGGCATGTGTCCCCCACTCTATCTCCTAATGTTCTACCTAGAACTGAACTTCTATAACTTACCGTTTGTACAAAGGGGGAAATCAAATCAATAGATAGCATTTACTAAGTACAGCAAACAACCAGTAAAAACGAGAGATTAGACAAGTAAGGAAGAAAAATTCTAAGACACTCAAACTCTCAAAAAGTCTTTAAAGCAGTGGTTCTCAACCTGTGGGCCATGACCCTTTTAGAGGTGAAAGACCCACAGACATGAGCTATGACCATCAGAAAACAGATATTTACATTATAAATCCTTAACAGTGGCAAAATCAGTTTCAAATTAATAAGAAAAATAATTTTATGGTTGGGGTCACCACACCATGTGGAACAGCAGCAAAGGGTCGCAGCATTGGGAAGGTTGAGAACCACTGCTTTCGAGCATTTACTCACTTGGCAGTATCTTCTTAATAGGACTGCCTTTGTGACAGTCCCACCTGATACTAAGAAATGAGCAGAGAGCAAACTGCTCCTCTCAATCAGCCTCGAAACCTGTCAACAAAGATTATCGAAAGGTTTTTTTTCTTCTTCCCATATTCCTTCCCTCTGCCAAGGATAGTGGTTTCTGATCATAAGCCCATTTTGTTTGCTAGACTTAAAGACTCTTTCTGTTCCTGAGTAACAAATCTGTTTAATTGAAAATATGTTCAGGATCCCTGTGGAGGGGTACTGTTCCAATATAACCAACAGTTACCAGGAATTATCAGCATTTCTTCAATTCTTAATTTTGTTGAAATGCCTCTTTCAACCTTTCCTTAAAAAACTATGGCAGCAGCCAGGCAGTGGTGACACATGTCTTTAATCCCAGCACTAGGGAGGCTGAGGGAAGTGGATCTCTACGAGTTGGAGGCCAGCTTGGTATACAGAGCAAGTTCCAGGACAGCCAGAGCTGTTACACAGAGAAACCCTGTCTCAAAACCAAAACCAAAACAACAACAACAACAAAAAACCTATGAAGACTTAGGCTCAGTTCTTCTAAGCTTAAACTTCATTGCTTTACCTACCTGAGGGATGTAATTCTACACTCCCTCTATTGCACTCTGAAATAAGATTTTACTTTTGATTCCTAGAGTCAGAGAGGAGAGGAGAAACTGTTGATTACCCTGCTTATCTTTCCTTTGTGGTATCTTTCGTTTAGGAAGTTTTAAATATTTTTCTCCTTTCATGTCTTTCATCATTTCAAACTAGCCTGCTAATCATCTGGTGACCCCATTATTCCATCTGGAACATGGGTTTAGGAATCTTTTACATTGATTGTTTTCTTCCTGCTGCTTAAAAAACACAGACCACTTCTCTTTCCACTATATCTTTTTCCTTTTCTATTTTCATGTCTATTGCTCTGCATTTTGTTAACTTTTCCAATTTGAACTTCCAAAACTTCAACAAGATCTCACATGGGAATATATTCACATTAATCTGCTTGCTAACCTATTTTTTTTTAACTGTGATAATCATGTTCTAAGTTTTCAATAACACTTTTTAGTACTCTGCTCCAATTATGTAGGAATAGGAATCCTTCCTACAAGGCAAATTGTAACTTTTGTTTTATATGTGTGCAATGTATGTGTGCATACATGTATGCATGTGTTTCTGAAGGATCTCTCTGTATAGCCAGAGCTGTCGTGGAAGTCACTATGTACAACAGACTGGCCCCAAACTCAGAAATCGCCTGCCTCTGCCTCTTGAGTGCTGAGATTAAAGGTGTGTACCACTACACCTGGCTTCTACATTTTAAACTATCTTTTGCTCCACGAATTATCCAATTTTTTTTTATCTTGGTCCTTTCATGAAACTTCATTTTACTCAAATATAATAAAAACCGGCTGTCCAAATCTAAGAATGTGTGCACATCAATGAGTTAGCACCTATACAAATACTGATGAAAGATTTCTCTTGCAGCTTCAAGTTCCCCTGAAACTTCTCATTCTGAAATAAGAAAACCTGACATTTAAACTTATATGGCAGATAGGATATGCCAAGTTGGCTCCTCCACAGGAATCTTGTTGCCTAGAAAAGCAAGCTGGAGAACCCTCATTGCCAAAATAATCAGGAGTGGGGAAAACTCAGTAAATAAAATATATATTAGAACATCAAAAACAATAAAACCAGAACTAAATTTTCAGACTAGTTAGGAAAGGGATGTAAAAAAAAATGTACTTGGTGGTAGAAGAAATAAAAAGCTTCTACGTATTTCTTTGCCATATCTTTTCTCCTGGACAATCTTATCTCACTTCAACAGACTCAGCTACAGAAGAACAAAAAGTTCCAAGTCTGATTCCCATGTCTCTCAACTGTCTAAATCACGAAGGCTCCTACCTGTATTTCTCAAAGATCCTAAAATAAGCATATCCCAAAATGACATCTTTACCCACATCACTCTGTTCACATTCCAAACTGTTCTCCTGATCCACTGTCTTATAATAGCAATTACAATCTGACTATTACTTAACCGGTAAGCTAAAAAGACACCCTGGCAACTTCTGATCCTATTTTCCTCACTTCCCACATTTAACTAGGAGAAAACTCTATTTAGCAATTCATTGAAACAGCTCCTACAGAGGTGCAAACAGCAGGCTGAATCACTCCAAAGCCAAGTTTCTAACTGTTCAGCACAGCAAGACTGGCACCAACATCACCTAGGGTGCTTGTCAGAAATGTAACTAAAGTCCTTACCAAATACAAAAAGGGGTGTATTTTACAAACACTCCAATAAACACTTCTGAGTCTTATGGTTTAGAAACCACTAGAGATCCTAATCTCAACAGAATTCACCACTGAGTGCTCAATGTTAGCTGAAGGAGTTTCCTCTGCTCCACATATGTAAGAAGTCATATATTTGAGTTCACACACAGAAATGAATCAGTGCTGTGTTTTCATGAAGACAGAAGTGTGTGCCTTAACATTAAGTTTCCCACAAATATTTCCACAGTAGCTAATGTTATTTACTCTTGCTTATTTTCAATAGAAACTTAAGTGTACTGTTTGTGAAAAAAACATTCATTTCCTACCCTTCCCATTCCCTTTACATTTAAAATCAGGCCCCCCAATTGATGTTTAGTTCTGAAGAGAAAGCAACTCAAGCCTGTCTTACCTTGGAACCACATTCCAGGCTTATACAAATATATGTAAACTCAGGAAGACTCCCCAAGTCTCACAGAAAGTGTGCTAACAAGGGAAAATCAAATACTACAGATCGAATTCTAAAGGCTATACCCTTCTAATCTCCTACCCTAATGTCAAATTCTTGCTCTACTTTGTTAGAAATGTTTTGGTTCTATAAATTATATACCATAGTTTTACATAACACACACACAAACACACACACACACCAACTTTCTCATAAAACAAAGCATTAACAAATACTTGAAAATATAGCAACATTTAAGAGCAGTAACTAGAAGGGCTGCGGATAAGAGGTAGATTAGAGTTCTGTTTTTTAAGCTTTTGATTTCTCTCAGAATAAAGTTCATAAACTATAATAATCAGAGGTTTAAAAGGATGCCATTCCATGCACTCCACCCATGAGGATAAATCCTCACACAAAAAATTACTGGATTCGTACTTACCCTTCGCATGGCTTCCTCCTCCTCTTGACGCTTTTCATAATGTGCAAAGTCATCAAAGATTGAGGTGGTATGCTTGAAAGTAGCAATTATTTTAAGCACTTGTTTTGCTTTCTCTAGGGGTACTTCTTGAGTGTCCCTTGAATTGGTTACTGGTTTGTTGTCATTATTTTCTAAGCGAATATGTCGTAATTGGTTATTGGGAACATCTTTGACAAAGATCCATTTAACTTCAAATTTGCCCTTCCACTTATCCTGAGACCAGACACCAGCATATGCATTATAGTCCACAACAGACTTCATTTCAGCCACTCCACAAAAATGTCCACTGCCATTCACACTGAAGAGTAAATAGAGTGGGCCTTTCCCATTCAGGGAACGATAAGCTGCATCCAAACGCTTATTACCATGCTCAGTACTACACCAGATAGAGTACTTAATGGAACGATGTATATCATCCTCAGAATAGCTCTTAATTATAAACACACGTCCATTCTTCAGGTTCCAATCAAAGTCTTTGGGATTATAGTTGTTTATGGCCTTTAGTTTTTCCAGCACTGGATGCACCTCTACACTAGAAGGCGAAGCACTAACAGGTACAACACCTAAACCAAAGTTTTCATTGCCCGCGCCATTATTCTGGTTGAAGCCAGTTCCCCTATTCCGAGGAGCTACCCAGCGATTCTGCAGTTGTGGCTGCTGAGACTGCACTTGGTGAGGCTGGGCCTGTGGCTGAGGTCCTTGTTGCTGCTGTGGTTGTGGTGGCTGAGGCTGCTGTTGAGGCAGTTGGCTTTGCACCAATGGTGGTGGTTGAATTAATGGCTGAGGCTGCTGGATTATAGTTTGAGGAGGCAGAACTGGTTGGGTTGGTGGAGCCTTTACCACTGACCCCTTTTCATCCCAAGTTCCAATATTCATGTTGTGTTTTATAGGAGGTGGTGGCACAGCAGAACCCCCAATGCCCACATTGCCCTTGGGTTTAAGTTTCGGTTGAGGTTTGGCAGGCTTTCTGGCAATAGCAGCCCAAGAAGTTGGTTTAGGTGCTGCACTGCTAACAGGGGGCACATTATTGGTTGCAATGCTAGTCATACCACTGCTGCTCAAGGCTGTACCTACAGTTTTTGTCACTGCAGCCGTCAGGTCACCACCAATTTTCAGTCCAGTCATGCCTTGCTCAATACTACTAATGCCAGGCACCTTACTCAAAGTATCATTGCCAAATCCGGCCTGTCCATCAGTAATAGCTCTCCCAAGAGAACTAGGTGGATAGCCATAACTGCTACTATAAGCAGAATTTTGCGTTGATTGTCCCTGAGATCCACTTGTCCCCCATGTAGAGAAATCAGCATTACCAGGAAAAAAGTTAAATCCATGTTGACCAAGAAATGGAGGGGTATTTCCTAATGCCCCTGGTTGACTAAAAACACCATCTGGTATATAATGATGCTCTCCATTACTCATTTGTCCATAGGTTGTCAGATACGGCATAGGCTGATCTCCAGCCGTGGACCATGCTGCTTCCCCAAGAGAATATGGAAATCCAATGGATGGAGCATAGTAACTAGGCATATATGGATCTGACATTGGTGGATAGCTGTTATTCTGCAAAACAGAAAACCACAATCAGTAGTGAAATGTACACTTGAGAAGAGAAGATTATCTGAAATACTGAAAGCAGTTTTAAGTGAATGAAAGAGATGTGCCTATTCAACATAATTAAAATTTCAAATCAATATTATCAGCAGAAATATTTACAAATGAGTACCATCGCCCTTAAGACAGTCTTGCTGCCCAGTTGTATTCAAATTCACTCTACAGAAGACTAACCTCAATCTCACAATCCTGCTTCTCCTAAGTGCTAGGAGTAAGCATGTAAAACTATGTCAGTGATTTTAAAATATTACAAAATTATGGCATTTTTAGGTAAAATAAAGATTGTGTTTCTGTCCCAATTTTAAAATACTGATTTTTTTACAAAATGCTAATAAGCTTTACAGGTACAAAATTATAATGTACATATAAGATTTAAACAAATCTGGAATATTATATCAGAGGAATTAAACTGCAGTCTTTATGACGGAATCAAGTACTGCCACTTAAATTTTGTACTTAATTAAGAAAAAAAATGTAGAAATGCTGTATCTGAGAAAATAAAAATCAATATTATGCCTACACCATGAAACACAATTAACTGTTTTACTCTCCTCTTATTTTAAAAACAAAATGCAATAAAATATAATCTTCCTCTTATTGCTGCTCTCAGAAAACAAAGATTTTTAAAAGAAAATCCCATTGCCAATCAATAAGGGAGACTCCAGAGGCTCTCAAAACAACAGTCTGTTGCTACAGCACTTTGGCTGCCCACCAGAACTAGATGATAAGACCCCACTACTGAAGACAACGTACACTTTTAGTTGCAGTAATCAAGAAGTCAAGAGGAAAATAAATTAGAAGTGTCCTCTCTTCCTCTACTTTATAGCTTGCATAGGGTAAGACAATACTGGATCTTATGGGAGAAAGGCATCAAGTGTGGACCCAGCTGCAGACCTTTTGAGTTGCAATACCAACCTGCCAGACAAGATGCCTTCAATGGTACAACACTGGCATGACTGTTATGAGGGGTAACCAACAGCTTTCTGCTTGGGTAGATTTTAAGTCTGTCTGCACCACAGCAAGAATTTACATGTAGCATTATAAACCTGGTCAAAAAGACCATGGCTGGGGAGGTCATAAGCCCTTAAGAAAAACCTACTACTGTTCCTTTTCTAAATAGATATGGTGTCAAAATGTTTATACTCATAAATTAATAATGCTTTCAGCATTAGTCAGAGAAGCTTGTTTGCAACAGGTAGCAGTTAATACAGAGAATTCATAACTGGTCCAAGGGCTAAGAAGTGATAAGTGCTTAGCACTAAATGGGGTATCTGTATCACCCTCTCCAAGGCTCCGGGAATACCATAAACGAAGAATGCAAAGAGTCTAATAGCCAGAGGATAAAAAGTACTGGAGAAAAAAAAAATCTATCTTCTGGACATGGCACAGCTGTTATACCTAGGAACTCTCAGGAACAGTGGCTATCTAAATAAGATCTGCACAAGACTTGGGCCCAGAGCGTTATATCACGGATAGGGAAGGGAACACTCATAAGGCCCCATAACTCTCAAGTGAGTTATAGGAAGATAATAGCTGCTGGGGTACAGGAATCCTCTACCCAAGCTTATGCAAGCAACTTTAAATGTCTTATACAGAAAGGACATGAAAGAAGGAGGGGTCTTGTTAAGAAGAGACTAGATAGGAGAGGAAGGGGATAAGAAAGTAACAGGGAGAACTATCAAAGTATTGTGTGTGTGTGTGTGTGTGTGTGTGCACGCGTGCGCGCACACGCGCGCACGCTTGAGAGAGAGAGAGAGAGATATTGAGCAACTGAGCGTGAAAGAGTAAATAATTTATGTTTTCAATCTTGGCTTAAGGATATGATACTAAGGAATTCATTTCTTTTATGATGTTCACTATTTACCAAATTGTGACTATCCACTTAAAACATTTGTTCTTTTGGTGAGACAAAGTCTTGCTCAATATATATGTAGTCAAAGCTGAACTTCTTTCTAACACTTCATATTCTCAGACTGACCTAAATACCATGATTTTCCTCCCACCTCGCAAGTGCTGAGACAATAGCTATGAACCACTATGCTTTTTACTTCCTGGATCAGAAATTTTCCCTATAGAAATGTAATTTTTAAATTATTACAATAAAAATATTAAACTTCAGCTTTCATATTAAATAACTGCACATTTAAAATTTTCCCAAAATTACAAACAGCAAGTTCTAATAAAAATATATATATACAAGTCAATATAAAAAAATACTAAAGCGGGCATGGTAGTGCACGCCTTTAATCCCAGCACTTGGGAGGCAGAGAGGCAGGAGGATCTTTGTGAGTTCGAGGCCAGCCTGGTCTACAAGAGCTAGTTTCAGGACAGGCTCCAAAGCTGCAGAGAAACCTTGTCTTGGGGGAAAAAAAAAAACAGAAAAAAAACCTCTAAAGTTTCCCTGAAAATAAGGTATTTCCTGGATGTCTTTAAGGTAGGTAGGTCTTTGCCTCTTAATGTTCCCCCCAGACTCAATCCCCCCAGTTTCACATCCAATTCTGCAACAAAACTCCTTCAAAATCAGCCTTTCCTGCCCCCACTCCCAGCATCCATCTCTGGTAGATCCCACAAGTCTTCCCCGCCTAACTCCCCCCCCCCAAAATGTTCCCCTCTGAACCCCACCCCCTACTTTACCCCAGCAGGCACCGCCTGCTAACCCAAAGGCCACTCCTGCAAGGAAGGCTGACTTTCATTTTCACCTATCCTACTGCTCCTCCAGCTAAATTCCCCAGTCTCATGTCCAGCTCTGTAAAAGGACACCTGCAGAGGTCTCCCTTTCCTCTCTGCCTCCATTGCCAAGGGATCACATAGACTTACTACTCCAACTTTCCTTAGCCCAACTCATCCAATTATCCCAGCCTCTAACAACAAGCATTTCCTGGGAATACACCAACTGAACAGGCCAAGGAAACAGGTCCAGAGAAAAATTTCCTACCAAGCAATACACTGCTATTATACTCTCCTAAAATTCAAAGAGGAAACAGGAATCAAGGGAACAAACACCCATTCAACAAAGACAAAACCAGATTATTAGCACATAGATCTACAATCATCCCAATACCAAAAGGTGCTAGAAGGAAAACTCCAACCTAAGGTTAACTACAACCATGAAAACCACAGGAAATAATATCAGACCAGAAACGCTCTCTCCCTTATCTCTCTCCACCACAACCACAACAAAAACAAGGAAAAAACGGGAAACACAACAATCATTTGTCATTAATCTCTCTCAATATCAATGGACTGAATTCCACCAATAAAAACAACAAACTAACAGAATGGATGAAAAGCAAGAAACAACCTTCTGCTACATCCTAGAAACACACCTGAACATCAAGGATAGACATTACCTCAGGGTAAAGGGTTGGAAAAAGATATACCAAGAAAATGAACCTAAGAATCAAGCTGGTAGCCATTTTAATATCTAATAAAATAGACTTCAAACCAAAACTAATCAAAAGAGATAGAGGACACTACATACTCAAAGGAAAAATCCACCAAGATGGTAAATGAATTTTTAACATCTATGCCCTAAATACAAGGGCACCCTAATCTGTAAAAGAAACACAATTAGAGCTAAAATCATACATTGGCCCTCACACACTGATGTTGGGAGACTTCAATACCCCACTCTCAAAGAAATGCTGAAGCTAACAGACTTTCTAAACCAAATGAACCTAGAAGATATCTACAGTCACCCAAACACAAAAGACTACACCTTCTTTTCTGCATCTCAAGGAGCTTACTCAAAATGGACCATTGATGTGGGATTCCCCTCTGTATCCTGTGAATACCATTGGTTAATAAAGAAACTGCTTTGAGCCCATAGCAGAGCAGGGCAAAAAGAGCTAGGTGGGGAACACTAAAGTGAATGCTGGTGTAGTGAATTTGGTCGGTACGATGAATAACTAAGCCAGCTCAAGAGTAACAACTATACTTTAATGGTTATAAGGGGAAAACTAACGCTACAAGAGTGGGAGGTCTGACTTCCTATGTGTCCAGTGGGCACCGCGCAGAGAGGGCGTGCACCTTAATTCTCCCAGTTTTTCCTCCTCTGCTGCAAGTAACCACACCTTAATTAGATGTGATTGGTTGATAGTTTCCCCATCATCTCCCCCTTTTGTATAAACAAGATCAATCCAAACCCAATACAACTATATACAATAGGAACAGATACCAAATACAAAATTACAAACAATAAACAATATCAAGCAAGGAACTCATAATAGAAGTTTTACTAAACATTCTATTTCAAGGAGTCTAAATATTGTACTGAAATTAAGCTTGGCTAAATCATGAGGAAGGTAACTACAATTATCTAATCTTTAACTCCATCAAAGATCTGAGAAGGCAAACAATATTGAACTGCAATTGAGAAACTTCCAAAATGTGCAACAAATGACAGAGACAACTGACTACCTGGGCAATCACCCAAAGTCTCATTTGCAATGTTGAAGCAACCAACTTTGGCTAAGGCCTAACATAACTGACATACCATTCTCAAATGCAAGAAACTTTTTAAAACTATCTTACCCTGTCTTGGCAGGATATGACAGTCCTGTTTTATCCATTTACGGATATTCTGTATCTCTGTCAGTGGTTGAGTTATGGGCATTTCTTTGCCCCAAGGCCAGTTCTGCCAAGAAGAAAGGCTCCAGGTAGAGTGTCTTTGGTGCTCAACATTTTCTCGGGAATAGATTGGTGTTGCCAGGAGCGATTGTGTCTCACTACCACAGAACTCCAAATTAGATTAAAGGCCATTTTTACAGCTCTTTGAAGAGGCTGAAGATTATCTATCTATACTGAATATAATCTCTGTGTATCTATCTAACTAGATTAGTCTAATTATAAATATGACAAACATAAGTGACTATTGATCTATAATTCTCAATACTTATCTAACAATTAACTGCAATAAATGAGGACAATGACCTTCAAATGTAAACAATGTATAAATATCTTGATCAGAGGTAGTGTACACTGCAATATGGTAAACATATATATCAATACATAAATAGTGTTTTAAACAGAGGTAGACATATACATGCATACAATATTTAATATAATTTAAGTTTGTATCAATATGCAAGAATCAACACCAATCTATTATCCCATCATCCAATTATTATAGATATAAATAATTTGCATTGGCATGGATTTTATTTTACTGATATAAATTTAAGGTCAATTTTGTTATATGTATATGTATTTCTGATCTTGATTAAGGTATTGTGATTGTGTAGTTCATTTAAAAAATGTAATGTACAATTAGGAAATATAGGTTGTTAATGGATAGCCATCTATAATAGTCAAGTTTGTAGTCATGTTAGATTTTCTAAATATATAGAGATATATTTCAGTTAAACAGGCATTCTTCATATCTTTCAAAGACTACAGAATATGGCATTTAAGGTGTTTTAATAACTTAGGGCTTTTCATGACAATGAGACACATCTGCTACTGGCAGCACCAAGCTACTTCAGGAGAAAGATGGGCGTCAAAGAGGCTCCTTAGCCATTTGGGCAAGAAACTGCTCTTGCCTGGACTGTTGCATAAGCTGGACACAAAAAACCCACAGAGAGAGGACTGCTAAACTTGCCTAAAGGTGAGATGATCTTTCGAGGTTCCTGCTTCATGAAAGAGTATGCGAGACATTCTATAGGACACAGAAGAAAGTGACTGAACTGTCTTTAAATTTTCCTGCTTCATGGAAATATCTGCTGGATACTATGGGCCTGTAGGCTAAAGATGGATGCCTCAACGGTACAGAGGAACTTTGGGTGACTGTACAGGCAGCGAGATGTCTCTGTCACTTCTAGAGTTTTAGAAGTTGCTTACTTCTTGTTTACTTAAGTAATATTATATCCTTCTGGAGTCTTTGATGGAGTTAGTGGATAGTTATAGTTATCATTTTCCTTTGTTATGATAAAAGATAAAATAGATATAAATATTGTAACTGTAATTCTTGCTTGATAACTGTTTTGTTATGTGTAATTTTACTATGTTAAAATAAAAGCCTTTCTTTTTTGTTTAAACAGAAAAGGGGAAATGGTGTAGGAGGTCCTTTTTTCTGTGTTGCTTTCATTGGTTGAATAAAGAAACTGCCTTGGCCTTTTGATAGGGCAGGACTTAGATAGGTGGGGGGAAAAGAAAACGGAATGCTGGGAAGAAGGTAGTGTGGCAGCCACCATGTTTCTCCTGCCCGAGACGGACGCTGGTTAGACTCATGCCAGTAAGCCACAGTCAAGTAGCAATACACATTAATGAAAATGGGCTAAAATAATATGTAAGGGGCTGGAGATAATGGGCCAGACAGTATTTCAATGGATACAGTTTCTGTGTAATTATTTCGGGAGTTAAGCTAGCCGGGCGGGACGGAACAAAGGGCCCTGCACTGGGCGGCTGAGAGCTGGGTGCCAGGAATGCGGCCTGCCCGTTCCCCTCTTTACTACATGCTGGGAGAGAGAAGGCAGAGTCAGAAAAAAGCCATGTAGCCCCTCCGGAGACAGACACCAGAACTTTACCCAAGTTCCGGTAAGCCACAGTCTCATGGTGATACACAGATTAATGGAGATTGGTTAGTTTAGGATATAGGAGTTAGCCAGAAATACGCTTAAGCTAATGGCCAAACATTATTACAAATAATATGGTTTCTGTTGATTATTTTGGGGCTAAGCAGCCAGGAACAAACAAGCAGCCTCATACTACAAACCACATACTCAAGACACAAATAAGTCTCAACAGATACAAGAAAATCAAAATGATACCCTCCATCCTATCAGACCACCTTAGATTAAAGCTAGACTTCAACAACAGAAACAGAAACTCTATAAACTCATGGAAACCGAACAACTTTCTACTCAAGGAACAATGGACCAAAACAGAATAAAGAAAGACTTTCTAGAATTGAATGAAAATGAATATCTGGAGGCAGAGGCTTAGTTCAAGGTCAGCCTGGTCTACAAGAGCTAGTTCCAGGAACTGCTCCAAAGCTACAGAAAAACACTGTCACAAAACAAAACAAAACAGCGGAAAGATCTCATACTAGTAACTTAACAGCACACCTAAAAAAAGAGAGAAAGACCCAAAAAGAGAAAATTGCAAGTTATTCTCAAATTCAGGGCTGAATTCAGTAAAATAAAAACAAAGAGAAAAACACAAAGAATCAAAGAAATGAGTTGGTTCTTTGAGAAAATCAGTAAGACTGACAAACTCTTACCCAAACTAATACAACAAGAAACAAAGGGAGGGGAGAACTCACAACAACAGACACCAAGGAAATCCAGAGAATCATATGAATACATTTCAAAAACCTATATTCCATCCAACTGGAAAATCAAAAATAAATGAATCTTTTCAATAGATACCACTTACCATTGATACAGGAAAAATATTTCTGAACAGAACTCCCTTAGCACAGGCAGTAAAACCAACAATTAAGCAATAGTACCACATGAAACTAAGAAGCTTCTGCATAGCAAGGGACACCATTAATAGCACAAAATGGCTGCCTACAAAATGAAAATTTACCAACTCCAGAGCTGAGAGAGCACTAATGTCCAAAATATATAAAGGACTCAAGAAACTAGATATAAAAAGCCAAAGAATCCAATTTAAAAATGGGGAACAGATATATACAAAGAATTCTCAATAGAGTAATCTCAAATAGTTGAGAAACACTTAAATGTCCAAAATCCTTAGCCATGAGGGAAATGCAACTCCAAACTACTTTGAGATCCCATCTTACACCTATTGGAATGGCTAAGATCAGTAATGCAAATTACATCACATGCTGGAGAGGATGTGGAGCAAGGCAAACACTCCTCCACTGCTGGTGGGAGCACAAACTTGCACAGTCACTATGAAAATCAATAAGGCAGCTCCTCAAAACGTTGGGAAATGATTTACCTCAAGATTCACCATACAACTTTTGGGCATATACCCAAAGGACACTCTATCACAGCCCAAGGACACTGCTGCTCTATTCATAATAGCCAGAAACTGGAGGTACCTAGACGTCCCTCAACAAAAGAATGAATAGAGAAAATGTGGTATTTTTATACAAGGGAGTATTACTCAGCTGTTAAAATGATATCATGCAATTTGCAAGCAAATGGATGGAATTAGAAAAAAAAAAAACCGAGTGAGGTAACCCACTTAGCATTGACTTACATATAGACATTAGCCATTAAATAAGTGATAATCAAGCTATTAGCCATTAAATAAGTGATAATCAAGCTACAATCCATAGATCCAGAGTGGGCAGGTATTGATGAAGGGTTCAGAGAGAACACATAGATCTCCCGAGAGGAAGAAATAGGGTGAACTTTATGGGTGGACTGGGAGGAAGGGGTGAGAGCTGAAATGGGAGGATCAGTTGGGGAGCAGAAGAGGAATGGAGCTGAGGGAGGGAGTGTAGGGGCATTTGAGGAGCAGCAGAGAAACCTAGGACAATGAAAACTTCCTAACATAAGTAGTCAAGTCTAATACATTTTCCAAATAATGAGGAAAATAGACTCCCAACTGGACATCTCTTCTCACCACTAAGTTTCCAATACCAGGCTTCATCTAACTGAAGTTGGCATAACAGTCACATGGAAATCCCCAAACAACCCAGGCTGCTGCCAAGATAATAAGATGCCCTCCACAAACTGCCAACAAGGCCCCACTGGTGACAACACCCACATAACTCACTGAAGATGGTGTCCAAAAAGAACCTTTACCCCCATGTTCTAGTGTCTTTGGTATGGGAAGATACTCTCCAGGTTATCAAGAGAAACATAAAAACCAACCCAGGTGAAATTTTTAATCTTCCTACCTGAAATATTTGCTAGAGCAATGCTGACCCAAAGCTTACGGGAGTAACCAACCAATATGTGATTTGACTTAAGGCCTATTTCATGAACTGGAACCCATACTTGACACTGCTTAGGTGACCAAGAACCAGAGACTAGACGGACAGCTCAAAGACCTAAGATAAAACCAACAACAAAAAGTAACAATAAAATGACTCCTATGGTATTTGCTATACTCATAGATCAGTCGTTTACTCAGCCATCATCAGGGAGGTGTCCTCCTGCAGACATGGGAACAAACACCCACAGTCAGACATAATCCAGAGATTATCCTAGATAACCTAGCTCTAAATGGTATACTGCCATCAATTCTCTCCCCTCAGAGCTCAGGGGAAGACTAAGAAGGAAGAGTAGGTAGAGTAGGTGGTAACTGAGGACAACAGGAGAACAAGGCCTTCTAAGTCAACTGAGCAAGGATCCTATCAACTCCAAAGACTGAAGAACCAAGCACAGGGCGCCTACATGGGTCATGGGCATATGAATTATAGCTTTTACTTTATTATTTTTATGGAACTCTTGAATGGTGAAAGAGTGGGTCCTTGATTCTTATGGCTTCTCTTAATGTATAAAGCAGCAAAAGTATGATAAATATAGTTAATAACTAGTTCATTCCAAAACTGGTAGCAGTGGAAGTTTCAAGTGTTCACAGCATAAAAAAATTATTAAAACTATTTAGGGTATAGTTTAACTCCCTTGATATAACCATTCCATGTTGTATATCCATGAATCATAACCATATAAATATGTGTAACTCTAAACACTTGATTCATAAAAGGAAAAACAAATCCTCAAAATGTCCCTGGAGGTCAAGACAAAATTAAACTCAAGAACTAAAAATTTTTAATGAAAGACGGTCTATATTTGAACACTGGTTTCAGTTCCATAGGTATAATTGGATTTTGCACATTTTATATAAATTTTACTTCTAAAAGAAAATAAGATTTAATACTACTTATAAATGAGAATGCTGATCAAGTGAAGGAAAACTAACCTGCTTAAGGAGAATTATAAGTCTGTAACATTTTAAAATGAATAAAAAAATTTTTAAAGAAGACATAAAATTAAATTTTAAAACAAGAGAAAGGGGTTGAACCTAAGAAGAGTTGAGAGAGGCATCTGTAAATGATTTTTAAAAATCCTAAGTGTCAGAGAATTAATGAAATATTTATTAAAAAGAAAAACATTAAGAAATGGATATGTTGTCTGGGCAGTGGTAGTGCACACCTTTAATCCCAACACTCAGAAGCAGGCGTATCTCTGAGACCAGCCTAGTTTAGCAGAGCAAGTTCTGAGACAGCCAGGGGAACATGTTGAAAACAAACACAAAAACAAAAAAAAGAACCTGAAGTACTTCAGACTCCCAACTTCTAAGCCCAGAATGGTAGCATGCACGTATGATACTAATACATGTGGAAACTGATGGGCTCAGAGCCAAAGCCAATGTGGGCTACATACATCACCAAAGCCAATCTCAAACACACACACACACACACACACAAAGCTCTCCTGATTTCAGAACCAATGGGTTAGTGATTTTTACTGTATCTATAATGATTTTATTTACTTTCTTCTATTGGTCATTGCAAAAACTGAGATTTACTGCAAAAGCACTGTCAAAGCAATAATCCCAGTACCTGGGAGGCTAAGGCAAGAGTCTTAAGTTTGAAGCCAGCCAGGGCTACACAATAACACTATCAAAACACAATCATACAGATGTCATGAAAAGTGTTAAATATAATAAAATCTGTGTTTCACCAACTGCAATTCTTCACTCTGCAATTCTACCAAATAGCCTAACACATTCACTCAGTATCTATGTCATGAATCCCTCGTCCCTGCCAGATATCATCACACCAGTGAGTAGGAACAGAAAGATGAAGAACCCATTGTTTTAATGGAATGCTCCACAATATAGCAACAAAAACTGACCCTCCAACTTAACTAATATTATACTCATGTATGAAAAATAAAAGACATCAGCAACGAGCTAACTCATAAATATAAAACTTCACAGTGTAATGAGTTTGAAGGTTTACATAAAAATAACCCATTTGACATTAAGAAGATTAAAGTACTTTTTTTGTTTTTGTTTTTAAGAAATCAAAAAATAAAACCTAGTTTCAGAAAACGGTTGTCTTATTTCCCAAGGATGGGCAACGCTGACTGAAGATGAGATAAAGTATGCAAGTCATTTTAAATGCACTCATACGACAAATACAGCTACTTCTGTGAAACTCTAGTAGTGGTTTTATGTGTGCTTTATTTTTTGTTTTGATTTTTGTGAGACAGTCTTGCTATGCAGTGCAGGCTAAACTCAATTTCACTTAGGAAGTTCTAGGAGTGCACCATCACATCTGGCAGGTATTTTTTTTTTATTAGTACTGACAATCACAGAATCAGACTTGGATTTTGGACTGTGGAGTGTAGTTACTGAAACACCAGTGGAAAAATCACATCAACACCCAGTCATTGTTAAAGTCCAGGGCACACGATGCCAAAACAGAATAAAACTTAAACATAATTATTTTCTCAAGCCTACACTGGGAAAGCATAAGGACTGGTTTAGTGTCTTGGGATTCCACTTGGTTTGCGCTATGTACATACCCCTCTGCTAATAATGTATTATTATGCACACACTCCTCTCCAATCAATGCAACCAGCAACCTCAGAGCCACACCCAGAGGATATGTTTCTATTCTTCTAACAACAATCAAACTTGGAAAGTTTCTATTCAAAAGTATTTTCAATGCATTCTTGTCTGAAGATCAAAGGAGAGATCCAGCCAGGGCTGATCTGGGGTATGTGAAGAGTAAAACAAAACTGTACTCTTAAATCATACTCTTAAATCTACTTTATTCCTATGTATATGACAAAATTAGACGCATTTGGAAGGAATATGCATAATGGAAAAATTATTGTATGACCTAATCTATCAGTCAAAATAGTGAACCAACCATCAGCCCATCCTTCCTTTAGACCTTATAAAGAGAGATCCTAGACAGCAACTTGAGGCCTTGAATATTTTCACTCATGTGCCTGGCTGCTCCCTTGCAGCATATGCTAAATTTTTCTACTGCTTTGCTTTAAATAAAATTTCCTTACTACTTTTGCAAATCAGCATGAGTTTTAATGTCAATTCTGTGAATAAATGGCCAAGAATCTGGAAACATAAAATACCAACAGTGACCAACACTGACCACAGATAGATAACATCAATATTCCAACTTCTTCTTTAAATGTATTTTCAAGTTACATGGCATCTTCAAAAAAAGGGCAACTGAAACATGAAACCTGGACTCAATCACCACATTATTCTGAAGATTTACAGGGAACCAATGATCTGTTTCCTTCCTCCTTTTAAAAAATAAAACACTGTAAAATGGATTTTTAACGCAATCCTAAAGTTAGCCGATATGAATTAGATTTAAGTGCAGAAAACTTAAATCACCAGGCGAAAATATTAAAACACCTTTTCCACCAGATGATTCATCTTTGTTACTTATACTTTTTTAAATTACATGAAGGGATTAATTTTAAGAGCACAATGTGTGGAGATGGAGAGTTGGCTCAGCAGTTCCTACTTTTCTGGAGAAGCCAAGTTGTCTCATAACTTAGGGTGGAAAAATCACAACTTATAACTCCCAGGTCCCAAGGATTTAACACCCTCTTATGGCCTCTCCAGGATCACACACACACACACATGCAACATATATTTGCACACATACACATAAAAATAAATCCAAAGAATCTCACAATCTATCCATTTAACTTTAGCTAAGTCAGGACTGCAAGGAACTAATTCATTAATTACCCGAACTTTATAGTTTGTCAATCATGCTTACTTGAGTTATTCCAGCAATAAACTTAGTTTCCATTAAACTAGCAATACTTTTATAGTTCAGCTAAGAAATTCTGAATTATTTAAAGTCATATAACTTACCTTTAAGATTTTAGACAATTTTCCACTTTTTTCTATACAACAAACCTAGTTTCCTAGTTCTGTATTGCTAATGCTTTTAAATGCACGCCTTGTTAGAGGTAATCATTTTTGGTACTGTGGAAAGACAAATGTTGACATCTTTTCTACCCTTTCCTGCCAAGCATTCACAAATTCTACCACTTGTTTCCATTCCTCCTAATTTATTTACTCCTGCCCAATACATACTAGGAATCTAAGACAGCACACAAAGGAAAGTAGATAAAGAAAAATGCCCAAAGGTGGATGAGGGTGACCAAAGCCATCACTTCTATAAGCTACAAATCAAGTCTACATTCCACAAAGCAGAAATCTTTTGTTCAAATTGTCTAACGAATCAGTTCTATGGGAACACTTAGTGCCTTTTCCTCTTACGCTTTTAAAAGAATCTAGGTTAAAGTTACAAAGTACATTTTTCATATATCTTTTTACAAGCGGAAGAAACAATACTAGAAATTTCATTCCAAAATATTCTCATGAACTGGTAAAGGCTGAAATTTTGTTTTCAAAATTGGATTCTACCAGTGACACAAATTTGGCAATAAACATGACAGCAAAAGTTTTATCTAAATATAAAATATCTTTATTTTACTGCTTCTTAGCATTTAAATTATCCGTATGAACAAATTCTCAGAAGCTACTAGGGGCTAGGCATGTAGCTCAATTGGGATACATGACTTAGCATGTACAATATCACAGATTCAAACCCCAGAATTGAGTGGGGGGGTACTAATGATCTATATTTAATCTCCATGTTCACAATAAAATATAAAGTCCTTAATTCTATTCTCTAATACTGCCAAATTAAAAACTGCAATAACTTAATGAAATTCAAATTTGAATATCTTAAAGAATTAACTAAAGTTTTAAGACACAAACTCATATTTACCCAGTGAATTTCCAGCTATTAAGTCTAATCTGCTTTAGTTAAATATGTGGCTGCAGCAGGCAATAGCAGAGCACACCTTTAATCCCAGCACTTGGGAGGCAGAGGCAGGAGTTCAAGGCCAGCCTGGTAGACCAAGTGATGTGATGACAGACAAGGCTACACAGAGAAATGCTGTCTTGAGAAGGGGGAGGGAGGGAGAGGAAGAGAGGGGAAGAAAGGAGAAGGGAGGGGAGGGGAGAGGAGAGGAGCAGAGAGAAGAGGGAAGGCAGAGAAGGGAAGGAGATGGGAGAAAAGGAAAGGGGGAAAAAAAGGAAAAACATGGTTGCAATAGTAAAAGATTAAAGCATGTTAATATTCAAAAATTCTAAGCATAATATATAAAAATAATGCTCATCTTTAAATATTTTAGAACCCCATTCAGTTACTCACAATCCTAAAAGTAGTCTCCCATGCCATAAACTTTCAAGTTTTATTCACCACATGTAGGCAAATTTCACATTACATTAATCTTATATTCAATTAGATGTCTAGTTGGAAAAAAAAAAAATCAGTAAAAATAGAAGTTTAACTCCTTAAATCTGAATCTGCAGAAAACTTACCTGATTTGTCTGGCTACTTAAGTATGGCTCAAAATCATCATCATTTACAGCATCTTTTTGATGAATCGAACCATTTTGTACTGAAACTAAAAAACATATTTGAATTAGAAATGTTGTAATCCTTATAAAATTTACAGCACAATTTAACATTTCAAAAACTTTTCAAGCCAACTCTGAAAAAAAAAAAGTACAGAATTTCTTGCTGTTTTGATTTAAGAACCCTCTTAAGGATAACCTTTAGAAATAATGTGTGCCAAAGAAAACCTAGAAATCCCATGACCTAAAACCCAACATTATATAAACCGTATCTATATACCTCCCCTGATCAAAATCTTAAATATCCCAATTTCAAAACTGTAGTAAGCAAAGCAACACAGAAATGTTGGGAAGACTCCCTAAAATTGTGTATGACTTTGAAATAACTTTAAGTAATGATGTAGATAATATATTTGAGTATGTGACCTAACTTTGTAAAAGTCTATTATTCTGATAAAGGTAAGAATTTTTTTCTTACCAAAACTGGGTCTTCTTCCTATGTTACTCAGGCTAACCCTAAATTCTTAATCGTCCTACTTCAGCTTGTGAAGCAATGGGAATACAGGCATACATACAACACCAGGCTGAGCCTTCAGAGTGGTTAAAATTCATGATTATGAAAAATCTAGACAGGTCTAGGTCTGATGCCACATACTAGTTACCAGAGCACTTGAAAAGTAGAAGCAAAAGGAGAGCAAGATAAAAACCAGTATGGACTACACAGACTGGGCTATGTAGCAAGACCCTCTCATTAAAAAGGAAAGGCCTTATGTTGTTTTGGCTTGGTTTTTGGCAGTACTGGGGGTGCCGACCCAAGCCTCGTGTACGTTATGTAAGCACTCTAGTTAAAAATCTATAAGACTTTGATTCTCTAATAAATGTGTGTGCACCTACCTTGATTCTCAAAGACTAACAACTCACTGGTGAAATTAGCATGCACTGAGGTTTTGTGTTCAAATCTAAACACCAGTAAATAAGACTTTCACATGAAAGTAAAATTACAATTAAGACACCAAAGATGATGATTACTCATGAAACACATGAGAAAACAAATCAGAATGTCACACTATTCAAAACTACTTCATACACTGTAAAAATACATATTTTGTAGTCAAGAAAAAATACATTTGGACACTGTCCCAGTAGTGCCTGAGTACAGTATATAAAACCACCTCCTGGATTTCAATTTCAGGTCTACTACCGAGGAGGCAGGTGGTCTCCAGTCGCGATTTGAGCTCATTAACCTAATAACAACTCAGGTTATTCAGTGCCTATTTTATTTCATCTTCGTATGAGATGACCATATTCAATAATCTTTATTAATACTAAATGTTGCAATACCCCAAATAAAACTAAAAATTATTCTGAACCAGAAAAACAGACAAAGGTTACTGGGAAAGTATCTGATACAGTAGCAATATTTGTTATTGAAACATGAAATAAAAAAGAAAAGGCAATTTGTAAGGGATGTCAATCTCTTAGAACTACTGCTCAAACTACAATGTCACAAAGTATCACCAACTAATGTGGAGTTAAGTTTACCAGAACATCAACTCTAATTTTGTCCTAAGTGTTCATTATCTAAAATGTAACATTAGTGAGCAGTGGCTTATGAGCAAAGATCTATTAAATCCCTTCATTTTTCATCCAATTATGTTCAGGGATGGCTCAAAAGTAAAACTACTCTGAGCGTGAAGGCTTCAGAGCTGACCTCTATGGCCCAAAGATCAAATGGATCCTGACTCCACTTATAAGATTTAACAATGTTTCATACTGACTTCACCATTTAGGTTTGGCTAAATGGGCTCCAGAATTAAAACATGTAACTGTCACTACTAACAAAATAAAACGGAGGGTGTCACAGGATATACCCAATGCCATCTGAGGGCTGAGGTAACCACCGCAGTCCCACAGACTGATACACTTGCTCTTCCCATTGGTTTGACTATTCCTTTATCAACAATAGTGATGCACAGTCTTTTTATTTCTTGAAGGCCCAAAAATAAAGTTTCTGACGACTAGAATAGGCTATTAAATTAGTATGAATATCAGCCTGTATTTTAGACAATTATTTCTACCTCTTGTATCCATTAGTTCTTGGTTATCTAGTCCGTACTGCTAACATAATCTAAAAAAGTATCCATTTAAAGGCTCCTAATAAGATATTAACTAGCCCTTTAATTTCAGAAGCATACTTTCTTAAAACAACTGTTTCATAAGATTTTAGTTGTTGATCATTACTTAAGGACAATCTAATGCCTTGGAGACTGAAAGTCACTGAACATTAATGAAATCTAAGCCACTTCTATATTGTGTAAAAGTTCTTCAGGGGGAAAAAAGAACAGATGACTTACATGATTCTTCGCCTGTTTCCTCTGCCCTATGAAGCAAAGTCAAATCAAGATAGAACATGGGCCTTAGAAGCCAGGTGATTCTCTGCTCTGGTCCTGACTACATCAAGTTAGGAAAGTCAACAGATGTGTGCATCATGTTTCCCCACCTACAAAAACAGCGACAATACCATATACCCTCTATCTCCTTACAGGAATGTTGTGAGGATTAATAATAGTATGAAGCCAAAATAATGATAGTATGGTGTTTTGAAATCATTTCTTCGGGGGAACAGAGAGAAGATACAACATAATATTGCTAAAATACACTAATTTTCTGAAACATTCAAACAACCAATTTCAACCTAATTCTTTTAAACTGCAGTTGTATAAAATAATGTACGTGTCCCTCCTACAGAAGGAATAAGGAGGAGGAAAAAGAACCAATTTCCACGTGGTGCTTACTTATACAAACTTAAGGAACAAAAGAAAGGAAGGAGGAAGGCCTAAGAGGACATCTGGACACACAAATGAAGACACAGCAAGCAAAATTTCTTGTTAATAAAGAAAATTATGGACCAACAAATAATTATCCTTACATTTTAACTATCTTTTGGTGTTATCTTGCCAAGTATAACAAGCAGTTCTGACATTTTACACAGGAAAAATTTTTTCAGTTAAAAAAAATATGTAAAAGTAAGTAAACCGTTACAAATTAGGAATTACATTTCAGAAGCATTTTTGTCTTTCCAAATAGACTGACAGAACTCCTTTTCATTCTTTAGTCCAATAAGCCTTAAGGATATGCTTAAAAACACTTTGCAGAAAAATAGACACTAAAGCCAGGTGTTAGGCTAACAATGTCAGCTAAAGGTAATTCACAAAAGCAGCACCATCTTGGAAGTCCTATTAAGTCAACTAGTTTCAAAATCTTAACTGATACCAACTTCTTAGGAACATTAAAGTTCTTAAACTCTGAAATTCAAAATTATTAAGCATATCTTTACAGTTGTAAAGCAAGAAAAATAGTTACAGTTTCTGCTTAATAGTATACAGACCTACTATAAGACAATGTCACTAACTTAAAAATAAGTCAGCTAAGGCAGAAGTTTTTCTCAAACACACAAAAGCTCCTAACTGCCATTTGTTATCAGTCCTGACTTGGCTTGTAATATATTTGTACATTTATAATGGTTCCTATCATTTTATAATGGTTCCAACTTACATGACTTTAAACATACCAATAATACTTTTGGACCAGTAGCTTTCCTTCTCTTCCTCAAAAGAGGATAAAAAAATAATCCAACAAATAACATCTAGAGCAATAAGCTGTTGTAATTACAATAATCTTAACTACAGGATTTATAGTCACTCTTTTTTTGTTTCTAGAAGAGAAATTTTTTAAAAAGGACAATTTGCTCAACAAACTTGGTAAATCAGTAACTATATGTGGTATTGAAACCCAGGACTGTAAGAAATCCCAGCCTTCATCCTAGAATAAAACTATAAACTGAGCAAAAAGAGTAAAAGAAAAATTGGGAGAATAAAGAACAAGAACTATCCAAAAACCACAATTTGTATGTGTAGCTACACATCAAATCAGAAGTGACACTATCAATTAAAAATTCTCATATAAAAATGTAATCACCAGGTGATTCAGCCTGTGGCTGGCTTCCCTTTTTGAGACAATTTGGAAGTAAGTAACTGATGTGTAACAACAGAGGTCGCTAGGCCACACAAAAAGTGAAGCCATTCCTGAGTAAACCAAACTAGTGGTAATCCAGGACAAGTTTACAATACCCAATCTAGATGGTGGTCTACATTTCTTATCCAAAAAGAACTTCACAGAAGTCACTTACCTTATAATGCGTAACACAAAACACTTAGCATTTCAAATAGCCTTGCATAGTTCTAGGATAAAACAGTTTACACTACGCAATAATGACCACAGAATTCACAGATGGTCAGATTAGCCAAAAAAGAAATTCCTTTTAAATTTACAAATGTTTCATAACTATTTTTAAGTTAACCTCTAATTCTGAAGTTTATAATAATAACTAAAATTCTATAAGTTATTCCTAAATGTTTATATGCTGAAAGAAAACATTAAAATAGAGCATTAAGTGTGTTACCTACACACTTCAATGCATCTGGTATATACAAATTCTTATATAAAATGTAGCACAACATGAAGGAAATTATTCTGTGAGGAGCATAATTATTTTCTAATTAACCAGCATTGCCACATAAAAACCCAGGAAAAAAAATTAAAAGCATCAACAGAAACATGAAAGTTACACCTAAAGGGCTATTGCAGATCTTATTTTCTAAGCAGTACTTGGTTACCAGGGAAAAAAAACAGGAAGTATAATTGTATTTAGTGTCATTTCTGGCACTACAAAACGTTGTAACTATACAGTTCATTGGAATGTTCTTTAATTGGCACCACCCCAAGAAAGGAGTTATTGTCCTAAACTAGTATCACATGATTTATGTCATCATGTTTCAATCAGCTGACTACTGAGTCCCACGGGCATAAATACAAACTACATTTATGTTTTAAATGCCTTACTTTTAACGGTAGTTTTTAAACAGTAAATCATATAATACTAGCAATAACTGCACAAATACTTTCCTTCTCAGGTTTTCTTAAGATACCAGATTGAGACACACCTTGCAGTCAGGGCTATACAGTGAGATACTTGCTATTAGGAGTTCTGTACTGCTGTTGCCTCTTCGCAAGCAACTTTTATGGAATCAGTGATTAACCGTACGATTTTCATTCATGTGACATAGAACGCCATGTGAACTGCAGGTATAAATGTAATCCAGACATTCCAAACAGAATGTCCACTTCAAGAACGTACTTAACTAGACACAAATGTAGAAAATTGTGACCTAAGTTATGTAACAAAGATAAAATAGAAAACTAAAGAAATATCTTACGTTTATTGAAATACAAGCAAGACAGCTGTTTATTCTTGCAGAACTTCGGTTTGTACAAACGTAGCTTCAAACCCAGGAACTACCTAACTACTTAACTGTCTTAGCTGCGATGGATGTTTTTCTAACCTTTATACTTAAGAAGAAAAGCAAAAACAAGAAAGAAGCCGCTGGCGGTTTAAAAATAACATCAGGGCAACATCTGAGAGGAAAAATAAAATAAGCAAACTCACCTTTATTTCCTTGCCCTTTAGGTCTCTGGAGCAAGACGAAAGATGTGGTAACGGGGCGTGGGGGGGGGGAGAAAGAAAAGTGTGTTAATCGGAGACAAGTTATTCAGAACAATCCGCGTAGGAGTGAACCCCGCCAGCTCCTCCGCAGCCACTCCGCCCGTCGGCCTCCCGCCGCCCCTCCGCAGCGCCGCCAGCGCCCGCCAGCCGCCAGCTCGGGGCCGCGGCGCGGCCGCCGGGACATCCGGCCCTCGGAGCGCTCCCGGGCGCCGGCCTCGGGCTCCGCCGCCAGCACGCACGCCGGCCTGGGCGGCAGCCCCGCCAGGCAGCCCCCGCCGCGCCGTTACAGGGCCGCCGGCGACTAGAGGCGCGCGAGGGTGGAGCTCTGCGGCTCGGGCCTTCGCCGAGCCCGGGCCCTGCTCCCTCACCTGATCCACGCTAGTGGCTGACATTCTTCACCGCAAGCCGAGAGGAGGAGCCGCCGCCGCTGCCGCCGCCGCAGCCTGGGCCTCTCCGCGAGCACTCACAGCAGTCGGCTGCCGCCCTCGCGAAGCTCTGCTCCAGCCGCCGCCGCTCGCGGGGACTCCGGGAAGCGGGCTCGCGCTCGGGAATCGCCGAAGGGGCCCGAGCTCACCGCCGGCACGCCGCTCGTCCCCGCTCGCCCTCCGCTCCTCGGGCCCACAATGGCGGACCAGCTCCCGAGCCCCACTTCCGCTCCGGGCCGCCCTGACCTTCCGCTATCCCGTCTGACGTCCACGCACACCTCGCAGTTCCTCCCCCACTCCCGCCACGGACCCTGGCTCCGCCCTCGCCGCTCACGTCATCGGACCGGGGGCGGGGGGGAAGGAAGGGTGAGGAGCTGCCGTACGCGGGACGCATGCGTGGGACGGAGCGGGCCGAGCGGGCGGGCAGGCGTCGGCCTTGGGGCTCCCGCAGGCGGAACGCAGCAGGGGGTGGCTCAGGCGATCCCGCAAAGCCAGCGCGGGGTCGGGGACCAAGCTCACAGCCGCCGCTTTGTTCCTCTCGGCTCGCGGCGGTTTGGTCTTTATAAATAAAGTAGCCGTCCGAGAGAGAAACCGTTGCCAGACTTCCGTCCCCCGGAGGGGGAAAAAAATGTTAAAATTCCACTAGGAACTAGTGCTGTTACTTTCTTACCAGTTGGCAAAAACAAAGGAGGTCGGTCATTTAAACTTTTGATATTTTTATTGAATTCCCTTCCAAGGAAGATTTCTTTACAGGTATAGCGTGGACTCCTAGTAAAGGAACGACATACATAACTAGTCCCATCCTTTCAAAATCACCCAGATTAAGAGCTAAGTTATACAACAGAAAATTAGAAAAACCGTACAGTCTGCTGTCGAAGTTTGACAATATTTTAGAAACACTGGGTTAGGTCTGCTTTTCATGTAAATCCTCAAATGGCATTTTTTGTTTGTTTTTCGAGACAGGGTTTGTCCGTGTAACAGACCTGGCTGTCCTGGAACTAACCCTTGTAGACCAGGCTGGCCTCAAACTCACAAAAATCCGCCTGCCTCTGCCCCCCGAGTGCTGGGATTGAAGGCGTGCGCCACCACGGCCGCCAGACCTTCAAATGCCATTTTAAGGTGTGGTCAGTCCAAATCTCTTCCTCTTCTGTTCTCTTCCGTTCTAATCCCAAACTGGGAACCCTTCCATGTCCCAAGGTTTCTCTTACTCTCCAGTGTTGTGCCTCATCTTCCTCTTCCCAGTTTGAGTTTTCAGCGTTTATTGGAAGAGGCACTAAGGTGGGAAATTAAGACTACACAAAAGAAAGAGTAGGAAAACTCACAGTCTTGCCTTGGCTCCTAAGAAGCCTGTCTTTGGAATCCCATGAATCTCAGTTGAATTCTTACCTGGCAATGATTTGTTTATTGCTCCTATCTGAAAAGCATTGGCTTTGGAATCCCATGAATTTCAGCTTGAATTCTTACCTGGTAATGATTAGTTTGTAACCTTGGAAAAGTTACAGAACCTAAACTTGGCTTTAACCAGTATAATCAGTGCCACAGTGGGCATCAGATCCCCACAACTGTGGCCTTGTAAAGCTAATTCTTACTTCCTTTGCTGAGCGAGTCCCAGCATCAAAACTGTAACTTAGTGAGTATTCATTAAATTTCAGGCATAGTAATCGATTAAATATTCACTGTATCTTGTGTGTTAACTCCTGTTATAAAAATTGAAGGCCGGGTAAGGTACTTAGGAGCCAAAGGCAGGCAGATCTCAGTGAGTTTGAAGATAGACTGGTCTACAAGAGTGAATTCCAGGACAGACAGCCAGGGCTATGTAAAGAGACTCTGTCAAAAAAAAAAAAAAAAAAACTATATGAGTTCTGTGCCTGAAACCGATGAGAGAGATACAGAGAACCAACCACTCCTAAAAATTTTCCTCTGACCTCCACATGTATATCCACCCCCATACAAATGAAAAATAAATAAATAAATACATGCATACATACACACAAATAATGGGCTGAAAAGATGGTTGGTTCATCAGTTAAGTGCAAGTACTGCTTTCACAGAGGCCTGGAGTTCAGTTCCCAGCACCTACCCCTTGTGATTCAGAAACCCCTATCTCCAGGGGTTGGGTGCTACCCTCTGGCCTTCACTGGAAGCTACACTGGTGTTCACATACCCACACAGAGACACATGCAGCTTCTGGGGATATAAGTAGTGATAGAAGACTTGCCTACACTGTGAAGGTCGTGGGTTCGAGACTCAGTCCCTAGTACTGCACAAAGGAAAAGGTCGGGTTCAGAAAGGGTGAGGAATCTCTGATTAGTTTATGTGAGACACAGTTTGAACACAGGTCTAGAGTTTCTATATAGCCTTCACATAATACTGCCTAATAGCATAACATTCTATGAGTTTCTGTTGTCCTTCATTCCTGTCCTTCAACTCTGTGTTTCCTGACTATGGCCTTTCCTCCTAACAATGAGGTCTGAACTCGATGAGTTGAATGCTAATTTCCTGCTCATAAAATCCACTTAAATTAATGCAAAGTTTTGGCTGTTACTGGGGATAAAACTCAGCACTTTGCTTAAGCTAGGAAGTTACTCTGTCACTGAACTTTGTTCCCAACCATTTTCAGCGCTTTGGAGTATGTTTAGAAACTAGCTAAAACCACTTCCAGTGCTGCCAAGGATCTGCAGATGAACCTGGGGAAATGCTTCTGCAGACTCTAGATGATAGACAAACTACTCTCTTAGAGGACCATGAGTCCATCAGCCCCGGGGTCTTTATAACGTAGTACCCACAGCCAAGAAAGGAAGACGGTTGGCTTGGCTTCGTCATTTACTATGTCTGACTTGGTTCTCTTATGCAGCAAACTGTAACTTTTGGGTGTTTTTTTGTGTACATTCAAGTTAGGTTCAACTACAGGTGCCATCAAGTTTAAAATACCAGGAATTTAAATGGCCATCTGTGTTTCTTTTCTGTAAATGTGATCCAGAGGTTGGCCGGGACTGAAGCTGCTACGGTATCAGGTTTTTCTCAACTATACAGTACGCTAATCAATGAAATGGCAGGTTTGGTGAAGTCAGGTGTATAGAAAGTAACAGGCCAGTGTCAAATTCACCTCCCTAAGTACAGCATTTAGGGATATTTCTAGAAGAAGCCAGGCAGTCTAAGGCACAGGGAAAGGTGATCCTAGATAAGGAAAAGTGGCAGGTAAACTATGCATGCATGATCGGTGGCTCCTTATGGGGTATAGTCTCAAAACATGATGTTAGGATGCTCTAAGGGTCACTCACCAGACGCTGAGTTAAGAAAAAAGGGTTAATGCTTATCATTCCTTTGAGCTGCTTTCATATGCTTGAAAAACTATGTAAACTGTTATTACGTGCATAGGAAGGTTAATGGGAATTCTTACTTAGGGCTGTGTACCTTTCCATCCCTGTGTTGTAATACCTAGGAAAACAAAAGAGAAAGGATTTATTGTGGCTCCTGATTTCATAGGTGTCATCCACAGCTACTTGACGCTATTGCTCCTGTTCCCCGGGGAGCACTGAACAAACCACAGTGACTCACTTCCTGCTGGGCAAGGAGCACAAAGAAAGAAAAGGTCATGGACAGATGGATAAACTCAGCAAAGATGCATTCCCCTAGTGACCTGTTTCCCCCAGCTAAGCCCCACCTCCTCATAGTCCATTCTGCCCTAAATTAATCCCTTATAAGGTTACAGGGCTCATAAGATAATCAAAAGCCCATCAGCTCCCATCTGCTTTTTGATAAGTGAGCCTTCAGAGGATATTTTTCGAGTCAAACCCAGAGTGGGACTCAGTATCTAAAATTTGAAACAAAAGTGACAAAAAGTAAGTTTTCCCCTAGTTTTCACCTCTAGGGCACTAACACTTCCACCAGTGGCTGTGGCTGCTCTGCTTCCGGCTATCATTATCACATTCCCATCTTGCAAAAGAGAAAAAAACAAAAAAGAAAGAAAGAAAAAGTGGGGGAAGGGTAGAGCCCTGTCTAAGGATATTTCATAGCAATTTTATTTCCCACTTCTGTCTACCTCCTAGTAACCGCAACATTGTTTTCTGAAAATTCTTAGTTGCAGGGACGCTGGAACATGTATTGTGAAATGAAATAAACTTAACCACCCAGGAGGAGTAACAGATGACAAGAGAGATACATAATAAGCAATGAACTGTGCGCACAGTTCCTCCCAGGTTTCACTCTGTTCACTGCTAGTATTTAAACTTCAATTTTTCCCAACATCTACAGGAAAAAGTTTAAGAACCTGCATTATGTTCAAGTAACACAGTAAGTGAACCAAGCACAGCCAATTCACAGGATTGACTGCTGCATTTCAAATGTAAGATATCTAAATATTGTACATACAAAGGTAAAAGTAATAGTCAAGAACATTGAATAAGGCGAAAATAAAATAATGCTGTTTTGAAGCCTGCGTATTTCTCAAACATGCTTGTGGTTATTGCGGGGATATTTACAATGGTAAGAAAAAGACAGAAGAAAACATGGAGACTTCGGTTGCCTTTCAGTGATGTTTCTCAAGCGTGACTCCTATCTCTTGGACTAACTACAGCTTTTCCCAGGAATTTGTTATAAAAGCAGTCTCTAGACCTAGGCTAAATTTACTGTCAAGTTTGGAACAAAGTGTATATTTTTAGAAAGAAAAACAGGTGTCTATTTTGAAGTAATTTTAGATTTTCAGAAGTGTTGCGAAGATGGCACCCACAGTTCCTACACATCTCTTACTCAGCTTCCCCTACTGTTCTTGTCTTATGCAACCACACTACAATTTAAAAAACAAGGAAATTGCCTGCTGGTTAATAGACTCAAGCTATGCATGTCACAGAGCTCCAGACCTTATTAGGCCCTCAGACCTTAGCACAACTGACTTCGTGACGGAAGCCGCATTCAGGCTGTAAAAGTCTAGACACCTAGACAGCACCACTAGCTAAAATGGAAATCAAGACCTAATCCATCAAAGCCTCCAATATACTAGCCTTGCTTTTTGGCTTCTGTAGTTCCACTTCTGGCTGTTTGTGTTAACTGAAGTATATCAACCCAAGACATGGTTTATGTGCTTAAAACCTCACACTGAGAAAGGCCCAGGGCTGCACTGGAATCCTGATCACCCAGTGCAGTTGCTAGCTTATTAATAAACACTTTGTATTGGCTTAAAGCCATGCCTATGCAGTCTTCTCTGGTGAATGCCCCATAATCCACACTGCTGAGCTTTCCTAGTTCCCACACTCATAGTCCTTTCCTGTTACATTTCAATATCAGGTTTCCTTCATTTTATCAGATCCATGACCGTTTCTTCATCTTTCCTTGTCTTTGGACAATGAATACAATTTATAGAAGGGCATTGATTTAAGTAAAGCGCCTTCATGGGACCCCAAAGTCTACGATAAGACTAAAAGTACAAACGGAGCCATACATACTTATGTTACTCATCACCAAACTACTTTTCTTACTTTCAAAAGTCAGGATTAGAGAAAACAAAATTCTTTACTCTAATTTAATTGACACAATAATGGAACTTTTCTGAGCTTTAATTTTTACAGGAATAAAACCAAGCAATATGATTTAACTGAATTTTCTTTCCTTTCTCTTATTCGCTTCTTTTGAGATGTGGTCTCGCCCAGGCTGAACTCCTCCAAGTAATGGCCTTCCTGCCACAGTGTCCTAAATGCTGGGATTACAAGTGTGTTCCACCATACTGAACTTCTCTACCGGTACTGTACAAACCCCTCCCCACCCCATTGGTTGGTCTTAGTTCTTGCCGTGATGAGGGCAGATGATAACGATGGTTTCCAAGCAAATCAAGCAGTCATATATTCCTCCCTGTCCTGAAGTGAAAAACTTAAACTTCCCAAAGTAGGCATATGTTTTCCTTTCCCATTCCTAAGCTTGTGACAGGAGAACATTCCCCGAAGAATGAGCGTGAAGAGCAAACAGACTGTAACAAGCCAGACAGATGTTTTAGTTCTTCCTGATGCAAATCAAAGCTTACAGGCAACACCCATCTCCCAGCATTCTCAACTGAGGCTTGCCCACCTCCCCAGAGAGTCTAACAGCCAGTGTTCATTTCACAATCCCCCCCTCCCTCAGTGCAACCACTGGCTTGATGCCTTGCTGCTGTGATCGTCGCACAACAAACACAGCCTTTGGCTAGACCTCAGTTTGCTGCTATCTGTCTGACTATACAGAAGCGGCCCATCCCTGCTTCCCACTATGGGGTGTGGGAAAGGCCGGCATGAGCAGTCAAATGAATCCAGTGTGGGTTTGACTCTAGATCTACATGGTGACAGGGTCAGTCATGGTCTGAGCTGGCTATTTTTATGTCAATTTGAGACAAGCTGGAGTCATCTGAGAGGAGAGGACCTCAATGAAGAAAATCTCTCTAAGAGCAAATGGTAGGCAAGCCTGTAAGGCATTTTCTTAATTATTGATTGATGTGAGAAGACCCAGCTCCTTATAGGTGGGGTCACCCAGCACTGATGGTCGTAGGTTCTGTAAACAACATAGGCTGAGCAAGCCACATAAGCAACTCTCCTCCAAGATGAAGAGCATCAGCTCTGCCTCCGGGTCCCTGCTGTTTGAGTTCTTGTCTCCACTTCCTTTGATAATGAACTGTGATGTGGAAATGTAAGCCAAATAAACCCTCTCCTCTCCAAATCGCTTTGGTGATGGTGTTTCATAACAATAGTCAGTCTTACTAACACATGGTCAATGACAGAACCTTGAACCTCAGCATCTTGCCTGTTAGGAACTCTTCTAGGCAGTGTCTACTCCAGACAGTAGTAGAGGCAAATACCACCCACCCCTTAGGCTTCGACTTAGCCCAGAAGCTTCTTCAATCTGCTACTCCCCTCCCCATAGCTTCTCCAATCTTCTATCCCACGTGTGTTCTCAGTAGCTCCATTTTCTAAAAGCTGGGGATCCTGTCCCTAATGAATCATCCTGGGTGGGAGCCCATAGCCCTGACTGTAGGAAATGTGGCGCGGAGAATTTAGGAATGTGCCAAAGCACAGGCCATATGACGTCGCACAGTCTAGGCCCCCAGTCTCCGCCCACTAAGTAGGATCCATGCTGCCACTTTGGTAATTAAAGTTATTTTTATATTATTTTGTCTCTTTGGCCCCTCTTGCCAAGGAAAGTCAAATCCCCTGGAGAGAAGGGATTGGGGGAATTAGAGAGGAAACAAGATTGGTCATGAGTTAGTTATTGTTGAGCCTGGGCAAAAGCTTTCTAAGGATGAATTATATTATTCTGTCTACTTACCTAGTACAAGCTCTCAACAATAAAAAATATTTTTAAAATATTTGAATTATAAAAACAAGTGTTGCTATTCACAAGTTAGATTCTCTATAAAGTCAACTCAAATGCTGAGTTAACTATCATAGGACTGTTGCTCCCAGGTGTAATGCAGGGTTACATTCCCTCAGGCTGTGAATCACATTTTCATCAACAGATCATTTACGTAGCCTTGTTTAGCCAATGCTTGTGCCTAAAGACATCTTGTTTAATATAAACTGTTGATTCATTAACCTAAACACAAAGACAACTGCACAGTGACACCTGTCTGAATGAGGCTAATCTAACACACTTACTTTTTCTGTCTGTCTTTCACAGTCTCTTGCAGGAGGCATACTAAATTTCAGCACTAAATCTGGCAACCATTTTAAACAATGAGATCAGTAAGGCAAAGGTTTGAATGTGTGAAATACACTACCAAAAGGAAGCTCTTTACAAGGTAAGATGTGAAAGAAGAAGCCAGAGCAAGGCCTGATTCACATCTGGAACCAAACCCTTCTTCCAGCAATTCAAATTCTTTTACTACCCTGCACATCCACATGGATGTGACCAAGACTGTATTATCGGGTAGGTTTGGAGCCAACAAATACCCTAGAATTAGTAAGCATGTTATAAATACAATGTCAGCAAGGTCTCAGATAATATTTAAATTGACACATTGCAATAACTGAGTGTTCCTTCTCGTTGGTGAAGACAATATTAAATTATTTGGGGTTGATTAAAGGGTTACTTATTATCCACTGACAATTTCATGCAATGTATTTGGTCATTTTCATCCTCCAATATCTTCTCTCATTCTCTCTCGCTTCCGCTGAACCCTTTCTTTATCCGAACAATTCCCTTTCCTGTTTCATGTCTTTTGACTGTTGGTTTGTTTTTGTGACTCGCTGAATTTAATTACAGTTGCTAAGAGCATAGGTGGCGGTATTTACTGGAGCTCAGGGAACATAATCGTGTCTGCACCTGGGAACATCACCACGTCTATATCATTGAGAAATATGACTCCCAGAAAACACTAACAGCCAGTACCTCCTCAGAGAAGGGTGGAGTCCCATGAACCCCTCCTCTATCCTTGATGGACTTTTGACCAGTCCCATTTTGTGCAGGTGCAGGTAAACACAGCTGCTGCAGTCCTGGGTAAAGCCACATCATGCCCAGACGGCGGCACTTTACAGCACTTTCCCAGCCTCCACATCTTCCATTCTTTCTGACTCCTCTTCTGTGATGATTTCTCAATTTTAGAGGACATGATAGAGATGTCCCATTTAGGACTGATGATTCAATAGTCACTTATTCTCGGCACTTTGAGCAGCTGCAAGGTTGGGCATTGGCAGTCACCTACTGTAAGGAGAAACTTTCCTGGCTAAGGTTGAGAATAGATTTAATCTGTAAGTATAAGCAGAAATATTTAGTAAACAATTTGGCACCATGTCTGTTTCAGAAAACTACAGTAAATTACCCCCTAGGGGCTATGGTATCCCCAGCCATGAGTGTTTGACCAAGTTTACTATATCAAACAGGAATTCCCTCTCATGGAACAGGCTTCAAATCCATTCATAACGCTCTTAGCTACCCCTGTAACAGCCATACTAGTGGGTGCTCTTGCCTGTATGGTTGGTAGTATCACTCACAAGGTCCCTGACTGGGTAAAACACTGGAGACTCTTTCTGCTCATTCAGCCCACATAACATCTTCTGGTCCTGTGAAAAGCTAGACAGTTTTTTAGGGGTCTCTCTGACCAACAGCTCATAAAGAGGCATGGGTATTTTCATTTAAAAACCTATGGCTTTTGGGAACAGATTGTATACCCACACAGGGTACCTCCATTCAGACTTTTTTTTTTAAAAAAAATCATATTTAATTAATTTACAGACTAGTAGTTTACTACATGACTTTTCATATATCCTACTTTAATTTCTGTCATTTTTCTCTTGTGATAACACAAGCAATACAGCTTTTAGAGAAAAGCATTTATTTGGGACCTATAGTTCCAGAGGCATGGAGTCTATCACCATCATGGCGAGGAGCGTGATAGCAGGGAGGTATAGAACTGGGGCGGTATAAACAGGAAGCAGAGAGAGACACTAGGAACAACTAAAGCTTCTTGGAACCTTATAGCCTGTCCGCAGTGACCCATACCCTTTAACAAGACCACAACTCCTAATCCTCCCCAAATACTTCCACTAACTAGGGACCAAGTATTCAAACAGGAGGCTATGGGGGCCATTCTTATTTGAACCACTACACATCCTTAGTTTGGTTAACCCCCTTTCCCATTCCTTCCTCTCCTATATGGCCCCACTTCATCCTCCTCCAAAGATTTCTATTGCCAGCCTGGGGCTGGGGAGATGGCTCAGCAGTTAAGAACATTGGCAGCTCTTCTCCAGGTCATGAGTTCATAGTCCCAGCTACAATATGGTGGCTCACAGCCATCTAGAATGGGATCTTAGCCCCTCTTCTGACATGCAAGTGTACGTGCAGATAAACCATATGCATAAAATAAATACATCTTTAAAATATTATAAAAATACTTCTACTCCCAGTATTTTCTCCTCTACCTTCATATCACATGTATTCTACCATCTTTCTTCCCTGGAGCCTTCTCTCCCTTTTCTCCCAGTGACCCCTTTCTAGCTTTCAGGCCCCTATATTGTCAGGTAAATCCATGAGAGATCACTGCACTGGTGTTCTTAAAGCCTACTAGAAAGTCTGTATTGCCAGCCAGAGGCTGTGTTGGGAATTTGCCCAAATCATGCAGCCCAAGCCTTACAGCTCTTTTTCTTTTATGCACAAAATCCACATCCTGATTGGTCCATGTCAATTAGCAAGAATCAAAACTACAAAAGCCAAAGAACAAGGTTAGTACATTTAGAGTTTTTTTTTTTGTTTGTTTTTTGTTTTTTGTTTTTTGTTTTCTACTCAGAGACTTTCCTGGAACTACGGACTAGGTCTTTGTTCCAGTTTGGTAGGTCTTGGGGCCTATGTGCTAAGTTTTAAGGTGAGAATGATACCTCTAACACAGCACCGGTTGTGCTAAGGTCTAGGGACCAGATACATTCTCCACCAATTCTGTGGGCATGCGTCAAATCACGGGCTCACCTTGAGGGAGGGGATTACAGCATCTCAGCACTAAAAATAAGTATTCATTTGAGCAAGCAGGGTCCTATAGTGAGGGCTAGAAGAAAAAGGATTAATGGCCTAGCAATTGCCACAAATAGAGTAGTTAACCAAGAGAACAAGGACAGCTACCGGATGTCAGGCCCTTGGTGTCTCTTTTCTCCTTCATTAAGGTTATTTCTGACCATAGTTAAACTTTCTCTAATTACCCTGACTGGTTTGCCTAGGAGCCACAAGTTTCTCTCAGTGCCATACAGAGGCCTCTTTATTTCAAGAAGAAGAGGTCTGAAGCTCTGTGAATCTAAACAACAACCTCCACTAAGGAGTCTACCTGAGCTTCCAGATGGGAAATAGAATCTCCCAGATGGCCTAGATTTTTGTCTGCTTGCGCACTGTGTTCCTTAAGGTTTTTATCCCCCGTGATTAATGCTGAAATTCCTACTACATTGGCACCTACAGCCTGCTTCTATGAACAAGACAACAAGAACAGAGGTGGCTCACACTGCACAGGGAAGCTCAGAATTTAGATTTAGGTGGGCTCTGTCCTCTTCTCCATCATAGATGAACACTGGAATACCATACACCAAAGAATGGGGTACCCTCCAGTGTAAACAATTCAGGAGAAGCACACTGGTTAAGGCGATAGTGCCAATCAGTCAGGTAGTGTCTGAGGCCCAGAAATATACTTGACTGCCATTCTGGAGTTAACCTGCTGTGTATGGCTAATGGTATTTACACAGGAGGAAATATCTGGGGAGTATCTTTGGGGCAGTAAGTAAGTCTTCCAGGTCCCCCAGAAGAAGCTTAGGATGGTCCCATTTACAACTGTCAGGATTGGAAGTGGAGCATGTTACCTAATTAATTCTAATCCCAACAAAATATGGGGCTTGGGCCAATGGGCCAGATGACCCTAGGTGAAGGGTTTTTTTGGATAGTAAATTTGGTGGGTTTCTCTCATTTACATGTAACCTGATTCCCCAGGTTCTACCAGTTTCTCAATAATGACCTTCTGTTTCCTGCCTGGTCTTAACCTTTATAGATAAGGGATTGCATTGCCCAAGACCACAAGTAGGTTATGATGGTTTCCTTTCTAGGGCTATGAAGGAGTCAAAGTGCCTTCCGGAGGAATCAGTTTTGCAACCCCACTGAGCACAATGGTATCTGCCTGGCTCTTGGCAGATGGGAGGGTATATCATCTGGGCAGGCATAGATCAATAGTGGACCCACACCCCAGGAGCAGATTCCTTTGTGATCTCTTTTTTCCAATTGCTTCTGGAAGTAAAATTTTACAGAAATCACTCTGAAAGGTGGATTGAGTCTTAAGGGATGGATTGGCTATGACCTCCCAGTTTTGGTCTTTCTTAATTCCCACACTGATGGTCTTGGCTTCTGGGACTTCTGGGCCTTTCCCACAGGGAGACAAAGAAGAAAAATTATAGTCATAGGGTCCATGTCGGTTCTATCTTTAGAGGGTCAGGGGAAGGACCTGGCTAAGACCCATCTGTCATTGTCCTCTGTAGCCTCCTTCATCTGGGGGAGGAGGGTGGATCCACAGGATGGCATTAGCAACCCTCACTGCTGTAGGGGTGCTGAGAACCCCAGGGTATAGGACTTTCCACTTGGGCTCCAGGTTCTGGGTCTGGATCCTCTTTGCCCATGTAAGGTCACCACTCTGGAACTTGCAAGCAGGCTCACACACCAGCAAGGGCACTGCCTCTCAAACCATCTGATGAACAGTTCTTTGGTCTTGTTTCAGGGCCTGTTAAGGACTTGGGGAGGGAATGGTTGGTAACTTCTACCTTATGAACATCTCTTAGTTTAGGGAGGAGAGGGGGAGGCTTCCAAACATAATTTCAAGTGGGGTGAAACCTTCTCGATGTGGGGTGCAATTAGCCTTTCAGAAGGCAGTAGAATAGTAGAAAGTTGGACCAATATTTTCTGGTTTCAATGATATATTTAGCGATTGTTTCCTTCAAGGATCCTTTCTATCTGTCCTGAGCTTTGTGGCCCATAGGCACAATGCCGTCTCCAACCAACAATAGGATCTTTGCAAGATTTAGGTCAACTTTGGCCATGAAATTGAGGCCATTGTCAGACCACCAGGGAGGCAGGCAACACAAATCCAGGAACTAACTCTTGGAGGAGTTTCTTGGTGACTATTGAGGCTGTCTCTGGGTGGGTTAGGTTTCCACCCATGCAGAGAAGGTGTTTATGAAACTAACAAGTACTTATACCCAAGAGCCATAGCTAGTTTGACCTCTGTAAAGTCCCCTTCCCAGTGTTCTCCAAGAGTGCTTTCTCAGTCACAGATGCCTTCTGGGAGCTTTTCTTCCTCCACTGGGGTTCACTTGTGCACAAGTGCTACATCTGGATACAGTGGCCTTGACAAGATTGTCTAGCTGAAGGATGTAATGTCTGGGCCTGAGTAACTCAGCAGTTTTAGGTGTCTCCAGATGGATGCCTGGTGGCATTTGGTGACCAACTGTATTCTGATAGCAGCAGGGAGCACAGGCCTCTCATCTGGCAAGATTCCTGCTCATTTTCCTCCATTTTGGCATCTTCTCCCTTTGTCCACTTGGTTCCTCCCTGTGTGTAGTTTGAGGAGCAGAGTGATTCAGGCTTGGGCAGGGTACCCAGTATCTCGAGAGGCCTCACTGATTCTCGAGCTGCCTTCTATGCAGCCAGGTCACAGTACCCTGTCCCAACACCACTATCATCTAGGGAAAGAGAGCAGTCTGTCTAGTTGTCCCTTGGACAACCGTCCATCAAGATGTCACTTGTTTAAGTGGCTCTGTCGGGACTGAAGGGGCTGCTCCCATGTCCACCAGGAAATTTAACAGATTTGCCCCCTACCTTTAATGTTACACTGTGCTCCTGGTGGCCCAGTAAAATGGAGTCCTGGCCTCACCAGTCCTTGCTCAAATGAAGGATGGTACATCCTTCTCTCTTTCGATTAGGATGATCATTCTTCCTGTGACCTTTTTGCCTATAATAAGCACATTGGTCCTTGTCTAGCCTCTTTCTTTCCCAATATCTCTGACTTCCACCTCGGGGACCTCTTTTATCAGTCTCCCTGAGCCCTGCCACCACTGCTCAGGTCAATCTTCTGTTCTGTTTTTCTTCTACAGAATTACGATTATTGTAAACCTCCAATAATTTTTGAGCACTCTCCAATAATCGGGACCTATTTATGCCTCCACACATCCCCTTCTATTTTGTTTTTTGAGACAAGGTTTCTCTATGTAGCCCTGGCTGTTCTGGAAATTGCTCTGTAGACCAGGCTGGCTGCAAACTCAAATATCTGCCTGCCTCTACCTCCCAAGTGATGAGATTAAAGGTGTGAACTACCACTACGCACTCTATTCATAAACACTCTGACTCCTGAAGTTTCTGTGTAATATCTGGGACCCTCTGCATAAGAAAAGCAATATTGGTTGATTGTTGGTTTTCCTGAATGTTTGGGTCTATAAGCCTCACAGAAATGTTTCCAGGAAACCAGTGGATGATTCTGAGGGCTACTGTATAACCTCACTTGCCATCAACAGCTTGGTGGGTTTTCCAGCATCTGCCTTCAATCCTACCATCTCCTGGCAAGAATTGTCCAGAGCATCCTTGCCTTAGTCGCTGTTCAGGTTCCAGTCAGGTTGGACCGAGGGGAAAATGTGCTCTATTCAGGCTATGTTGTCCTCAAGTGATTTTCCACCTGGCTGAGGGCACCTTTTCTACACCCAAGCTGCATCCTACCCACACCTCAATCATAAGGAAGGTGGCCAAGAACTATTGGCATTCATCCCAGGTCAGCTCATGGGGGTAAAGGACAGTCTTGAAGAGACTAACGGGAGTCTGGTTCCCCCCCCCAAGAATAGTAGTTTCTGAGTTTTCCAGCTATACAGCTCATTGGTTGAAAAGAAACCATATACCATGAAAGGAGTAGAGCGGAAAACTTAGGGCCACCAGAGCTGCCTCCTTTAGGAGGAGGGCAAGTTGCTTTCAGCCTATGGAAATTCCTCCCAGAGCTCCCTCCATAGCCAGAGCCACTCCATGTCTGTGGAGGGAAGAAGAAGTCTGGGGTAGAAGAGACTACACCCCCTCCCCATGAGCAGGGCATGGGAAACTATTTCTCCATCCCCAAGAAATGGACACCATAGCCATCCTCATTGGCAAACCCTCACTGAAGTGTTTTAACATGCCCTTCTTGGGTATGTTCACTCCCTTTCCCATTTTAGATCTTTTTCCCCAACCAACAGAACTGGCAGAAAGAGACAGAGATATACAGACAGGCTGACAGTAAAGACAATCAGAGGAGGCCACCACATAGAACTAAACCAGAGGCCTAGTGATTTCTCTCTCGGATACTGGATCCTGGAAATTTAGGGCCACATCCAATCTTTTTAAGTGTCTTATTCAGAAGACACCACAAATAGACTTATCTTCAAAGGTGGCATATTCAGGAGACTTTCTGTAATTACCCATTTTTTTTGGCAGAGGCATTGGGAGCCTCTGGGGCACTAGAACTCGAAGCAGGAGAAGTTCATGGGGCCCTAGATCTTCTCAAGGACCTGTCTGTATTCTGTGCTAGCCAGGACTTCTGAAGAAATCCTAATTCTTGAGTTACCTTAAATGCACTATATGAGAGAAGTCTGTTTGCTTACTTGGCCCCTCCTTCCCATGAAGAAACCAGATACTTAGCAAAAGAACTCTTTATCTGAGCTGTAGAGGGTGACCAATCAGAAGAGAACTCTTTATCTGAGCTGTGGAGGGTGACCAATCAGAAGAGAGTTGCCACCTGTTTCACCCCAGCAGTAAGATAAGGTTGTAAGGTGCCTGTCCTCCCTGCAGCTCCAAACCACAGCATTGCTCTCTTCACCCAGAGGCCAGAGTGGCCCATGGCTTCAGACATGGTGGACCTTGGAGACAAAGAAGATCAAATACGTGGGACTTAGAAAGCCAGGAGCCAGAGGGACCATGGCATGGAGTGCAGCTGCTTCTGATACTGCAAGAGTGGCAACGTACGGGTACAGAGGAAGGCAGTCAAAGGATAACTGGCGGTGGTCCACAGGTGGGGACAGAGGATTGAAAACCGTTGGAGGCTATAAAAGGGCATTTAGAAACTCCTTAGCAGTGCTGGTGGAAATGGACTGGGGATGACGGCCGCCACTACTCTGTAAAGAGTGATCCTTACTGCTCCTGATTCTTTCTCCCGGCAGGGGCAGCATGCATGAACCTGTGGACTTGTGTAGACGTTGCTACGTCAGTGCCCCCTTTTCACCTAATTTTCCCTATTCTTCTAGACCATCTTTCTTTTTTCCCTTGAAATACCTCCTACAGTTTTATCCATCAAAATTAACTATCTTGCCCTTCTACCCCCTGAGTACTTTTCAAATAATAAACTATCATATTTTTCTGACTCATAAATATGATTAATGAGTGCTTCTCATATGGTTGATGTGGGTTGAGCTATTTACATATGTTAATTGATTTATGCATACTGAAAGTATACCTTCATTTTACACATGAGACAACTGATATTTGGAAATATTTAGTGACTGGTGTGTAATGCCACTTAAGTAGTCATATTAATTTGTTGCGCGTAGATAAACACTCTTACTTTGGTTAGTGTCTTAGTTAGGGTTTCTATTGCCCTGAAAAGGCACTGTGACCACAGCAACTTTTATGAAGGAAAACAATTTATCGGGCTTGGCTTACAATTTTAGAGGTTTGGTCCGTTATTATTATGTTGAGAAGCATGGTGGCAAGCAGCCAGACATGGTTCTGTAGAAAGAGCTGAGCATTCTACATCTTGATCTGCAGGCAGCAGGAGACTGTGTGTCGCACTGGGCAGAGCTTGATTAGGAGTTGTGGCCTTTTTGGAGGAAGTGTGTCTCTGGGGGGTGGACTTTGAGGTACCAAAAGCCCATGCCAGACCCAAACACAGTTTCTCTCTGCCTGCAATTTGCAGGTCAGATGTGAGCTCTCAGTTACAGCTCCAGTTAGCACCATGCCTGCCTACCTGCCTGCCTGCCTGCTCCCCCTGACGGTCAGGGACCCACCCACTGAAGTTGTAAACAAGTCCCCAATTAAATACTTCCTTTTATAAGTTGCCTTGGTCATGGTATTTCATCACAGCAATGAAACAGTCACTAAGACAGTGCCTGTCATGTTCCTTGTTCTGTAATATTAAAATGTGCGAAAATGTCAAGAGTGCTAGAGTTTCACTAAGGAAGTGTGAGTTCATCTGTTCTGATGGCTTGAGGGCAGTTTTCTCCCTCACTAACTTAGTTCACCATTGCAGCAGCGTTGGCAGGGAGCCTAATAGGTGTTTGGGTTTGGGGCAATGCCCTGGTGAAGGTATTAAAGTTATTGTCTCTAGAAGCTGAGTTAGTGATCACAGAAGTTGAACCGTCTGTCTCTCTTCCATATACAGAGAGTGGCTTTCTAATCTTCATGAGAGTTGAAGCAACCCAGGACCTTCATCAGATGCAACTTCCCAATCTTGGACTTTTATGAGCTGTACAAGTTTTTTCTCATTTATAAATTACCCATTATCTCATTTTATAATTTTAAATTTTTATTTAACATTTAAATAAATACTCAAAATTGTCCCATTTTATAAATTATAAATTTATTAAAAATCCCCAACTATTTTGATATATAAAAGTGAACTAAGATATGTGCTAAGTTTTCCTTTGAAGTACCTATATTCAGAACAATAGTTAAACACCCTCATTCCAATATGCTAAATTTTATAATGGAGTAAATGCATAATTGCAGTGTTGAGGCATAAGTGAGGAATTACACCCAAAAGTACTTTGTGGGGCTGGAGAAATGGCTGGGAAATAAGAGCACTTGCTGCTCTTGCCAAGGACTGGGGTTTGGTTCCTAGCACTCAGGCCGGAACTCCATTTCCATGGCTCCCACAGCCTCTTCTGGCTTCTGCTGTGACCTACAACCATGTGTACAGGCACACAGGCGCCCCACGAACATGAAAATAAATATAAAACTTAGAAACAGTACTCTGTGTGGGCTGGGATTATAGCTCAGTAGTAGGGTGTGTCTCAGCATATGTGAGGCTCTGGTTCAATCCCTAACAACACAACCAGGCACACCAAATTATGAAAATATTAATTTATTAATTTGTTATATCAGCAATACTTATTAAGAGTCAATCTTTAAATGTTTTGAGCATTACAATAAACTACACCAGAGTAAACATTTCTAAATCCGAAAATGTCTAGCTAACAATGAAAAACTGACATATTTACTAATAATTTTATTAGTAAATAAATTTATAGGAACTTTCATAGAAAGTCAATTCCTCAATGTATAGGAACTTAGCCACTAAATGTTAGTTCATTGTATATAAAAATAACTTGCTTTTTTTGGTGATGAGAATTTAGTCTTAAGGTATCTAGAACGTCATGGGTTTAGTTGTTTCCTGCCTTATGTTGAAATCCAAAGCTGGGGCTGCAGCTCAGAGGGAATGTACAATGCCCTGGCTTGACTCCTCAGCATCTGGGCCCTGAGTGGGACCCTCTGTGGAGGTGTAGTGCTTAAAAGCGTGGAGTATAAACTTAGTAGGAAGTAGGGTTCTTACCGGCATAATTACTTAAGAAGCATTTATACTGGCATATACTGGGATCTTAAGCCAATATGACTACTGTCCACGTAAGAGGAGGAAAACAACACAGACACACACAGGGAGAATGCCTGTGAAACAGGTGGCAGTCTAATATGTGAATCACCTCAACAAACCTGAAACTCGGGAGGGTAACAGAAGGAGCACTCAGGTTTCAGTGTTGGCACGGCCCTGCTTAGTGGAACTGGGAGACAATATGCTTTTTTTTTTGTTTTTTCTTTTTTTTGGACACAGGGTTTTCTGTGTAGCTTTGGAGCTTGTCCTGGAACTTGTCTGTACACCAGGCTGGCCTCGAACTCAACAGAGAGCCGCCTGCCTCTACGTCCCCTCCGTGCTGGGATTAAAGGCGTGCGTCACCACCACGCAGCAACAATATGTTTCTTATAGATGGTTGTTATTTTCCTCATGGTGACCCATGATAGTTAATGAAACAGCTTATACGCCTCCTTCCTGAATATCAGTTCTACGAGAGTCTGTGAAAATAGTGGAAATGCGAATGTTTCCCCTACACTTCATTCAGTCTTCAGGTCCTTGCTGAGCTGCCAATATTCAACAGCTTGTTGCATTTTCAATGTTGCATCCTATGATAACTGCACCCACACACACACACACACACTTGGCTGCCATACTATGATGTGTCTGTGAAGGTTGGAGGACAGCTTTTAAGAGTCGGCCTTCTGTATGTGTCTTGCATCTCATACATGCAAGGAGTACAAACAAGTTCAGCTACATCAGGGTTTTTTAGGACTGCATTGCAGATGGCTTTTGCTTATTACAGGGTGCCTCTATGTAGCCCTGGCTGTCTTGGAACTCCTTATGTAGACCAGGCTGGCCTAGACCTCACAGAGATCCTCCTGCCTCTGCCTCCAGAGTGCTGGGATTAAAGAGTATAGCACCATGCCTGGTCCATAGCAAGTGTTTTCATCACCTAAGCCATCTTGCTGATCCAGTTTTCTCTTTTTAAAAATGCAGTCATCATGCTAACCTTACGGGGTTGCTTTGACTCATAATTCCAATACCTGGGAACTAGTAGGAACTCATCGAATTCCTCCGAGATGATGCCAGTAGATGGTCTGTTCAGTGGCATTGTTTCACGTTCTCCCGTGAATAATATTTTTAAAAAAACCCTACATTCCACTGCAAGCATTTTCTTCAGTACTTATACTAGTTTATTGTCACTGTGATAAAATACCCAACACAAACAGCTTAAACAGAAGGAAGGATCATTGTGCTTCACGTTTTAAGGTCGTGCTGGTTTAGCTCTGCTGCTCTGGTTCTGAAATGAGGCCAAGATAGGGGAGAGGCCATAACAGAGCAGATATACTTACCTTATGGCCTTGCAGGTCAGAGGGAAGCAGGAAGGGACAGCATGGTCCCAGTGACCCTGCTTCCTCCAGCTAGTCCCTCCCTCCCCCACACACTTCTCACAGTTTCTATGGTTTTCCAGAGCAAACCTCAGTCCAGACTTTCTTGAGCCTGAGAGAGGAGGTCCATATTTAGACCCCAAGAGTCAAATTTAAGTTATTTATTTTGGTTTTTGAGACAGGGTTTCTCTGTGTAGTCCTGGCTGTCCTGGAACTCACTCTGTAGACCAGGCTGACCTCAAACTCAAAGACCTGCCTGCTTCTGAGTCCTGGGATTAAAGGTGTGTGCCACCACTGCCCAGCACAATGTTTTTTTTTTCTAAATTCATTCTTTCATTTTCATTTTGGTTATTGAGATTTTTACAATTTTAACAGAAAACCCCGTTCTTCTGTTTTCCCTTGGGAAAGGAATGCGGCTACAGAAAACAAAGCAGAGGTTTCAGTGAGATGGGGGCAACGCTCCCCTTACCTTACCTTTTCAGATTTAGAAAGCAGAGGCCAGAAGAGAAAACACAGACACTGAGAAATAGATAGGAAAGCTAGAAGATGCAAGTAACTATAAAGTTTCTGCTTCCTCTATTTTTTCTCTCTTCCTCTTTTATATCTGTTTACATTCTGTGCAAAGAAGAATCCCTCACGGCCGGGAATTCAGATTCTGGCAGGAGAAGCATGGGGAACCTGTGCAGAAGCTGAACCCGTTGAGCTGAGGGGCCTTACCTCCAAGGAGAATTCCACGGTGCAGTGAGCTCCAGAGGAAGTGCTGACTTTCTGTGTCAGGTCTGGACAACCTCATGGGAAGTTCTAGAGTAGCCCAGAAGAGGAGCAATACTGAGGATCAACTACCCTCTCTCCAATAATGTGGCTCCATCCATAACACGGGAGAGAAAGGACAAGAATCTGACTGCACTGACCAAGGCAAAGTTTCTGCCGGACTCTACAAAGACACCACAGAATAGAAGTCATGTTAAAATACAGATAATGTTATCCTTCTTATACATCTGAATTTGCAAGCAGAAATCCTTGCCTATTAGAGCTATTTATATTTTTGGCCCATAAAGCTCAACTTATGCCAGGAGGTGTCCTTGACCTCATGGCTCTTACCATCCATTCAGGCGGCAGGTTCTAAAAATATATCGCAAATCAAAGAAATATTGCCAAAATAGAATCGCATCAGAGCATATCGATAAATTCTTAGCATTTCACGCTGTGATGGTAAATCCTCCTTGAGGAAACTAGGCTAAAGCTAAAGCCTTACGTAAGAATCCCCAAGGTGAAATGTCAGAGGTGGAGAAGAGCAAAGGGGAGGAAGTAGAGTGGGTGTCAGAACTGCGAAAACAGGACACTCAGGGATGGAGATCAAGGGTGAATTTCTGTGACTACAGCTAGAAGGAAGTTTCAACTTCTGAGCATTATTGTATTTAATGTTATGATATTATTTTAGATATTGGTTTTGCTTCTTTGGGTTTTTTGTTTGTTTTTACTTTTTGTTCATTTTTTGATACAAGGTTTCTCTGTGTAGCCTTGGCCATCACGGAACTCACTCTGAAGACCAGTGGATCTCTGACTCACAGACCTCCCTGCCTCGGTCTCCCAAGTGCCGTGATTAAAGACGGGACTAAAGATTAAAACAAATTGTTTTTTAAGCATGCTGACTCAAAAATAAGATAATGTAACACATTTAGGTCAAAAGCAGAGAGGAAAAGCAGCCATTATTTAAAATAGCATTCTGTCACAAAGCTCCAAATAGCTTGCGTGACTGAGTTTGGGAGTAAAATTATGTTCACTCCCTGTGCCTATTTCTAGGCATTGTCTGCAGCTTCACATGGTTTTCTGACAAGGTTCCTCTCAATGGTTTAGGGCTCAGTAATTGTGCCACTGTCTTTCACAGAGTTTATGGTATTTACAAGAGTAAGTGAAATGTAGAACTTTAAACCAGTTCTCAATGGAATCTGTTAGTTTTCAAATGGATTAGAAGTTTCCAAAACATATCCATGGTATTATGGTAACTACGTGGTTTGATAATTTAGACTTGCCAGTGCATTCTCCCTGTGAACTAGTACACACAATAGACATATGTCCGTACTGTTACTAAGCTATTTATTTGGTCCTCTGCTCTTGGATGTCATCACCTCCTGGGGGATCCATCTCATGTTTTTGTTTCTGCTTTCTCTTCTGTGTTTCAAGTGCTGCTTTTCCAAGCCCTGTCTATTTTACTTCTGTGGTGCACTCTTTTACTTTCTCACTATTCTTGCGGCTACTGACTTTTTTCCACCCACATTTCCCACGTTGACAGAGTTCCTTGAACTGTTCTCTGCCATCAGTCACTTGATATTGAAGTTGGGAATTTTACTTTACTTCTCCCTTAAAATCTGTCATGGGTGCCTTCTGTCTAGACAGTTGTCTTCAAATTTCACTAAACCTGTAATTCAAAAATAACTTTCAGCATTCATTATCATTAGGACACACACACATATACACACATGTATATATAAATATATGTACACACATTTGTACATATATATATTTGTATTATAATGAAAATCTGCTCAAATATCTTTTATCACGTAACACAGGCTGGCCTCAAAATCACTATGTAGTAGGTGACCTTGACCTCCCATTCTGCCTCCATCTCAAGTGCTGGGATTATAACCATACACCACTTTGCCTGGCTGCTATGAAATAGTTAAAATATAAAATAGTAAAAATACATAAAATATCATATAGTGAAAAAATAAAATCAGGAGGAACTATGTTTTACTCACTGCAGAAGACAGACATTAGGCCTATCTAGTCCATGAGTCTGTCCCTCCTCTCCGTCCCCTGAGTCCTGCCAATTCTCATACTCATGAACTCTTGCCTTCTAGCCAGGATGGATTCTATAGAAGGTTCTTGAAGCACTGCCGTACCTCTTGACTTTGTACAGGCTGTTCCCTCTGCCTGCACATAGTTTTATAGCCCCTTCCTTAACTAATTCACAGTTGTTCTTTATGGGGGACATGGAGGTGCTTCTGACAGAGAAGCACTAGGGGAACCATGAATGTCAAACACACAGGGATGTCTCTTCAGATAGAGAGAGAGATGTTTAACCTGTTGTCCACCCCGAAGACTGGGAGCAGATGTAGTTAATAACCTGGTGACCTTTTCATTATCTGTGTGGGTGAGAAATACTCCAGATCATCCGCAGGCCCTTATCATGACCTCGTTTTTTTTTTTTTTTTCCAGCTAATTACAGAACTTATCTTTATTCTTTATGGAAGAGGTCACATGTACTTTAGAAAGAATTTTCTTTCTTTCTTCTTCTTTTCTTTTCTTTCTTTCTTTCTTTCTTTCTTTCTTTTTTCTTTCTTCGAGACAGAGTTTCTTGTGTAGCTTTGGAGCCTGTCCTGGAACTCACTTTTTTGAATAGGCTGGCTTTGAACTCACAGATCTCTCTGCCTCTGTCTCTGCCTCCCAAGTGCTGGGATTAAAGGCATGCACCACCATTAGGCAGCAAAGAATTTTAATGTAGTCATATCTTAAACTTTCTTGTGCACATGGGATTGAGTTGCTTATCACCAGAAAACTTTTCACCAAATTGTGCTGTGCTCAAGTATACCTAGAATAAACGGTGTGAAAGTTCTGAAGTTTAAACCAACTCCAGCTACCGAGTTGGCTGCACTGAACTAACTATACCTTGCCTCCAGGGGATTCTTCCTCTGCTGGCCATGGTGATTGCAGAGACCTCCTTCCAACATGAGTGGTTTAGTTAATGTTCTGTCGCTGTGAAGAGACATTGTGACCACAGAAACTCATAAAAGAAAGGATTTAACTGGAGCTGGCTCATATTATGAAGTTTAGTCCATTAACTTCATGCAGGAAGCATGGTGGCATGAAGGCAGACATGGTGCTGAAGAGGTAGATAGGAGTTCGGTATCTGCATCAGAAGAGACACTGGACCTGGCTTGAGAATTTAAGACCACAGAGCTCACCTCTAGTGCCACACATATTCCAACAAGGCCACACCTCCTAATTATTGCCACTTCATAATGACAAACATTCACATCTATGAGCCTATGGCGGGTGGGGCATTTTTTTATTATTAAAATTACCACAATGGGATTGGCCCTCACAGAAGGTAAGGAAAGTTTTCTTTAAATAAAAGTGGAGAATAGGAGTTTGTGCTCTCCCCCAAGGGATCATGACCAAAAGTGAGAGAGTGACATAGAATGAGTTCTTCTCAATCCTCTCAGGCAAAGCATTTTATACAACTACTGAGATGTCTGTTAAGATCCAGAGGAGCAAAACTTTCCTAGTAACAGTTCTGTTACTTTGTACACATGTCTGTGAATTTAATCTTTCCTTTTATATAAAGGAAACATTGATGTTGAAAATTGGAAATACATAAGAACTAATGTAAAAAGAGCCCATGCAAAAGAGGAAAAAATCCCTCTCAATTATTTTGCAAACTGTACTACAGTAATGTATTACTTGGACCCTCTCAGGAGGATCATTTAAATAGTCTCTCTGCTAGCCACAGGACCCTGGCAGGTCCTGGCAGGGCAGGCTGGGTAGACTGAGTCGAGTTCCACGGAGTGGTGGTCAGGGTTCTGCTGCAGCGTGAGCCCCAGGGATTGGCTGCCAACTGTTTGGTTTTCATTTTCCCTTGAGTATAGACAGATCAATTGCACTTTCAAGGAGAAATATTACAGCAGACTTGACTTCTAGTGCAGGAGCAATTGCAACAAGGACATAGAGAACCTTCAGTTAGTCCGTGGAATTGCCCTATTTCCATAATTCATAAAAAGGGTAAGGATGCATTTCTACTGTTACATGATCTCAGAGACATAAATTTTACTATGAAGACAATGTGGACCCTCCAGCCAGAGCTCCCCTCTCCTACTGTGGTTTCTTAAAGACATTGCATTATACTTGACTTCAAAGGCTGCTTTTTCTCTATACTTTTATATCCTGATATTGGCAAGCTGAACATAAACTTAGAGACTGGGGACAGCCAAGGTCGTCAAGACACCTGACCCCCAGGAAAGTTGAAAAATCTGAGGGGCAAAAATAGGTCTTCAAAAATGAGATGCTGCTGTCTTTTTAAATTCATGTGTCAGTTTATTGAGTGACTGAAGAGGAATAAGAGTCTTTCAGTCATAATGGGTAGCTTTGGAGCCTCAGTTTGCACATCTTCATGCAAAATGACTACCTTAAAGGAAGACTGAGCTTCAACATTAACCGACCTCATGTATACATTAGCACATAAAAGATAGAGATGCATTGAGAATGGTAACTGGGCTAATGAGAGAAAAGAAACATTACAGAAGGGTTGTCCATAGAGAGGGAATAGTGAAAGGATGGAGACGTCTGAGATGAGGTTCTTGAGGAGGGACTCAAAAGGAAGAGTGAGAACCAGTAAGACATGAATAGTCTGGAGACAGAAATAGAAGAAAGGCTGAATATACCCCATCATTAGTTGGGTTTCCTTGCCTGAAAAATAGTGATCAAAAAAATAAATCCAGGCCTGCCTAGCAAACCTGGCAGGCTGCTTGCAGACATTCTCCTGTCTCTGTTTTCTCAGACTCAGTCCCTGAGTCTCAATCCGAGAGCGGCTACAGAGCATCAGCGGTCTTTTCTCACCCCTGCCCACATCTCCTGTGGATCCCACAAACCATCCCCTCACTACCTCCTTCCTCCCACTTGTTGCTTTGTCCCAGACACCAACACCAGCAGTACCCCCCCCCTTCCACTAACCCAAGGGCTGCTCCTCCCAGGGCAACAAGCAGGCTGAAGGTGGACCATTCCTCTCCTGTGCTGTCAGAGCCAACCTCCCCCAACACAGGTTTATCTCCAGCTCTGTAGCAGAACACCTGTGGTGCCCTCCCATTCCTTTCTGACACCATCCCCAAGGGATCACAAAGCCCATCTTCTCCAATGTCCCTCCCCCAACTCACCAGTTACCCAGCTGCCAACATCAGCATGCTCTCCCTGAGAACACAGCAGCTGAACAGGGCAGGAAAACAGGCAACACACAGGCTTCAACATCTCTGAAAATTCAGAGAGGAAACAGAAACCAAGCAACAAACCGTCCACCCAACAAAGATTAATCCAGAAATCAGCACCAAGACCTTTAGTCATCTCAAACCCAAATGCTGAGATACCAGCATAAAACCACAGTCAGCAACAGACAGGACAATGTATCCCATAGAGCGCAGCTAGCCTATCACAGCAGGCCCTGAATATTCCAACGTAGCTGAAGCACAAGAAAATGATCCTAAAACAGTTTTTATGAATATTATAGAGGTCCTTAAAGAGGAAATGAATAAATCCCTTAAAGGAATTCAGGAAAACACAAACAAATGATGTAAGAAAATGAATAAAGTTGTTCAAGACCTGAAATTAGAAATAGAATAAAGAAAACCCTAATTGAAGGGATTCTGGAAATGAAAATTTTAGGAATTCAACAGAAACTACAGAGGCAAGCTTCACCTACAAAATACAAGAGATGGAAGAGAGAATCTCAAGCACTGAAGAAATGATGAAAGAAATGTTTATATTGGTCAAAGAAAATGTTAAATCTAAAAAACTAATGTTAAATCTAAAAAACCCAAAAATTCAGGATATTTGGGACATTATGAAAAGACAAAATCTAAGAAAATAGGAAGAGGAAGGATAAGAAACCCAGTTAAAAGGCCCAGAAATTATTTTAAGCATTTAGAAGAAAACTTTTCTAACTTAAAGGAAGAGTTTTCTATAAAGGTACAAGAAGCACACAGAACACAAAATAGACTGAACCAGAGAAGAAAGTCTCCTCAGCACATAATAATCAAAACACTAAACATACAGAACAAAGAAATATTAAAAGCTACAAGGGGAAAAGACCAAGTAACATATAAAAACCTACTAGAATTATGCCAGACTTCTCAATAGAGACTCTATAAAACAGAAGCACCTGGACAGTTGTACTGCAGATTCTAAGAGAACAAAGATTACTATACCCAGCAAAACTTTCAATCACCATAAAATAAGGTGTTCCATCATAAAGTCAAATTTAAACAATATCTATCTACAAATTCAGCACTATAGAAGGTGATAGAAGGAAAACTCCAACCTAAAAGGTTAACTACAACCATGAAGACACAGGGAATAAATCATCTCACACCAGCAGAATCAAAAGAATGTAAGCTCACACCCACATTCACATGACTGTCACCACCACCACCAGCAGCAGCAAAACATAGGAATCAACAATCATTGATTATTAATATCCCCATTATCAATTGTCTCAATTCCCCAATAAGACAACACAGACTAACAAAATGGGTATGAAAACAGGATCCATTCTGCTGCTGAATCCAAGAAACACACCTCAACATCAAGAATATACATTACCACAGGATAGAGGGTTGGAGAAAGAAACACCAAGAAAATGAATCTATGAGTCAAGCTGGTGCAGCCATTTTAATATCTAACGAAATGGACTACAAACCAAAACTAACCAAAAGAGAGGGAAGAACACTACATACTCAGCAAAGGAAAAATTCACCAAGATGACATTTGAATTCTTAACATCTATTCCCCAAACACAAGGACACTCAAGTTTGTAATCATATGTTGATCAACATGAATTGATAAAGGGAGACTTTAACACCCCACTCTCACCAATGTACAGGTCATCCCACAAAAACTAAACAGGGACATACTGGAGCTAACAAACATAAAACCAAATGGACCTAATAGATATTTACAGATCATTACACACATACACCACACACACACACACACACACACACCAGAATATACCTTCTACATCTCATCAAACATTCTCAAAAACTGACCACATACTCAGACACCAAAGCAAGTCTCAATAGATAGAAGAAAATTGACATGACTCCCTGCATCCCATCAGACCACCATGGAATAAAACTGGATATCAGCAAAACACAGAAACAATAGACAACTTATAAACTCATGGAAACTGAACAACATTCTACTAAATAAAGAAAACAGATCAAGACAGAATGGAGAAAGAAATTAAAGACTTTCCAGAATTGAGTGAAAATGAATACACAATATATACAGTGAAAGTGTTGTTAAGAGGAAAGTTCTTAGCACTTCCTAAAGAAATTAGATCTCATGCTAGCAACTTAAGAACACACCTGAAACTAAAACCAAGAACACATCGGAAAAATCATCCACCATGATCAAGTTGGCTTCTTCCCAGAAATTCCGGGATGGTTCAACATATGAAAATCTGTCAATGTAATCCACCATATAAACAAACTGAAAAATAAAAACAGCATGATCATCTCATTAGATGCTGAAAAAGCCTTCAGCAAAATACAACATCCCTTCATGATAAAGGTTTTGGAGAGAGCAGGGATACAAGAAACATCCCTAAACATAATAAAGGCAATATACAGCAAACAAACAGCCAACATCAAATTAAATGGAGAGAAACTCAAAGCAATTCCACTGAAATCAGGAACAAGACAAGGTTGTCCACTTTCTCCACATCTATTCAATATAGTACTTCAGGTTCTGGTTAGAGCAATACCACAACAAAAAGAGACCAAGGGAATACAAATTGGAAAAGAAGAAGTCAAACTCTCACTGTTTGCTGAGGATATGATAGTTTATATAAGTGACCTCAAAAATTCTACCAAGGAACTTCTACAGCTAATAAACACCTTCAGTAAATTAGTAGGATACAAGATTAACTAAAAAAAAAATCATTATCACTCCTTTACACAGATGATAAATGGGCTGAGAAAGAAATCAGAGAAACATCACCCTTTACAATAGCCACAAATAACATAAAATATCTTGAAGTAATGCTCATCAAACAAGTGGAAGACCTGTATTACAAGAACTTGAAGTCTTTGAAGAAAGAAAGTGAAGAAGACACCAGAAAATAGAAAGATCTCCCATGCTCTTAGGTGGGTGGAATTAACATAGTAAAATTGGCAGTCTTACCAAAAACAATCTACAGATTCAACGCAATGCCCAGCAAAATCCCAGCAAAAGTCTTCACAGATCTTGAAAGAACAATACTCAACATCATATGGAAAGCAAAAAACCCAGGAGATCCAAAACAATCCTGTGCAATAAAGGAACTTCTGGAGGCATCACAATCCCTAACTTCAAATTCTACTACAGAGCTACAGTACTGAAAAAAGTCTGGTATTGGCATAAAAACATACAGGAGGACCAATGGTACTGAATCAAAGACCCGGAAATCAATCCACATACCTACAAACACCTGAATTTTGACAAAAAAGCATAAAATATAAAATGGAAATAAGAAAGCATATTTAAGCTGGCATAACTGGATAACAACATGTAGAAGAGTAAAAATAGATCCATATCTATCACCATGCACAAAACTCAAGTCCAAATGGATCAAAGTCCTCAATATAAAACCAATCACACTGAGCTGGGCCGTGGTGCAGCACACCTTTAGTCCCAGCACTTGGGAGGCAGAGGCAGGCAGATCTTTGTGAGTTCAAGGCCAACCTGGTCTACAAGAGCTAGTTCCAGGACAGGCTCCAAAAGCTACAGAGAAACCCTGTCTCAAAAAAAAAAAACCCAAAACAAAACAAAACAAAAACCCAGCAACCAACCACACTGAACCTCATAGAAGAGAAAGTGAGAAGTACACTTGAACGCATTGGCACAGAGAACCACTTCCTAAATAGAACCCCAGTAGCACAGACTCTGAGAGCAACAGTTAATAAATGGAACCTCCTAAAACTGAGAAGCTTCTATAAAGCAAAGGCCATGGTCAACAAAATAAAACGACAGCCTACAGAATGGGAAAAGATCTCCATCAACCCCACATCAGACAAAGGGCTGATCTCTAAAATATTCAAGAAATTGGTTATTAAAAGAACAAATCATCCAATAAATAAATGGGGTACAGACATAAACAGAGAACTTTCAACAGATGAATCTAAAATGACACTTAAGGAAATGTTCAACATCCTTAGCCATCAGTGAAATGCAAATCAAAACAACTTTGAGACCCTATCTTACACCTTTAAGAATGACCAAGATAAAAAACACTGATGACAACATATGCTCGAAAGGATGTTGGGTAAAGGGAACACTCTGCCTTTGCTGGTCGGAGTGAAAACTGGTACAGCCTCTTTGGATATCAGTATGGTGATTTATCAGAAAATTAGGAAACAACCCACGTCAAGACCCAGCAATATCACTTTTGGATATATGCCTAAATGATGCTCAATCACACCACAAGAACATGTGCTTAACTATGTTCATAGCAGCATTATTTGTCACAACCAGAACCTGGAAATAACCTAAATGCCCCTTGACCAAAGAATGGATAAGGAAAATGTGGTACATTTGCACAATGGAGTACTACACAGCAGAAAAAAATAATGACATCTTGAAATTTACACGCAAATAGTTGGATCTAGAAAACATCATATTGAGTGAAGTAACCCAGATCCAGAAAGACAAATATAATATGTACTCACTCATAAATGGCATTTAAATATAAATCAAAGAAAAAAGCCTACAATTCACAATCCCAGGGAACCTAGACAACAAAGTAGACATATATGGATCAAATCTACATGGGAAATAGAAAAAGACAAGATTTCCTGAGATAATCGGAAGCATGGGGATCATGGGAGCAGATAGAAGGGGAGGGGAGAGGAAGAGAGAGGAGTGTAGAAAAATATATAGCTCAATAAAAACAATTTTAAAAAAGTATGAAGAGGGGATTCATCTGGACCCTGTCCCGGCTGCACCTGAGCTCGGCCCACCCGGGCTGAGGCCTTGGGGGAAGGACGAGTCCCCTGCTAGGGGGCCTCCTTTGTCCCACGGAGCCGAGCAGAGAGGAGCGGGCAACCCTCAGTAGGCCTGCCTTTGGGTCCGGGAACCTCGCCCAACCAGCTTCCACTGATTCATCTGGACCCT
>PVIU01006339.1:0-49216 GCA_004026605.1 Ondatra zibethicus
GGCTGCTGCTCAGATCCTCTGGTTGGGTTCATAGGGACAACCTCTGCCTCTGTCTTTACTTGTGGGTCTTTTTTCTCAATCCTCTGTAGTAAGGAGGTTGCTTGTTTGTTTCCGGCTGCTTAGCCCAGAATTAATCACACAGAAACTATATTACTTAAAACACTGCTTGGCCCATTAGTTCTAGCTTCTTATTGGCTAACTCTTACATATTAATTTAACCCATCTCCATTAATCTGTGTATCGCCATGGGGCTGTGGCTTACCGGCTAAAGTTCCGGCATCTGTGGCTGGCGGAAGCTCCATGGCTTCTCTCTTACTCGGCTTCCTTTCTCCCAGGATTCAGTTTAGTTTTCCCCGCCTAACTCTATTCCCTGTGCAGGCCCAAGAGAGTTTTCTTTATTAACCAATGATATTCACAGAATACAGAGGGGAATCCCACATCAATCCTTTTGTCTTCCATTTTTTTTTCTTTTTCTAATTTTGATGTAGGGTCTTACTAGAAAGCCCAGGCTGGCCTCAAGTCCTTCTCTTCCTTACTTAGCCTTCAGACTGCTCAGATTACAAGCATGTACCAGCGTACTAGCTTCATTTTTGTTCTTTGTTTTTGTTCCTGGTCTTTTATATACACACACTATTGGGTGTCAGGTTCACCCCAGTCCAACATAACCTCATCTTGAGATCCTTATTTCAGTAACAACCCATAATTCTAAATAAGGTCTCCTTGTGATAGGGCCCACAGTTCAAGCCGCCTCAGTGATTTCAACGCTCTTGAGGGTTCACACCAGCTGCCTGTCAGAACATCAACTCTGGCTGTGCTCGTGCTTGACTGACAGTTTCTCATCTGGCAGTTCAAGTCATACATTTTGGGAAAACACCACACATGTGATCTTGTGCCTCGAATTAGGAGGCACACGGTATCAGCTGGGTCTACTCCTGGGGGTGTTCACCTGGTGACGATGCTGTCACATGGCTTTCTGTGTGGCAACTCCTCATTCTTCTTTGAGAGTCATGAGTACTTTTGCCAGAGGTTTTGAGATGATGTAAATATCTTGCTCCTCATTGCTCTCTGTTCTCTCAGTTTTATTAAGACTTTTTATTGGAATATAATCCATGGACCATAAAACCCACTCCCTAATGTGTACAAGTCAATGATATTAAAATTATATTCACAAAGTTTTGTGTGGTTATGGTCACTATCTGAGTCCATAACATTTTTCATGACTCAAAGAAGTAACCTAAACCATTAGCTATTATTCCCTATTTCTCCCTTCCTCTGCTACCAGCTACCCCCATCTCTTTTCTCTGGGTATCCTGTTCTGTTGCTCACTAATTTTAGCATCTATTGATCATCCTGCAACAGTTATTACAGTGGTGTTTGCAAAATCAGATATTTCTGAACCACACACTTTGAAAACAAGAAAACAGAGTGATCTAAACAATGAGATCAAATTGCATCTGTTTTCAATGGCATCATTTGCATGCCTGGGACAGTCTCATGGATAACCAACATCTGTTACTTGTTTGCATTCCTGGGACAGTCTCACGGATAACCGACATCTGTCACTTGTTTCAGACAAGGCATTCTCTTTGAATGATGAATTGGGTAGGCCCTGTAGTTACCTGCCACTCAGATTGTTGTAGTTATCCAACATTGTTGGGCAGGGTAAATTAACATTTCTGACCGGAAGTGGACATCTCACACACAAGGATTTGTAGGGCATGTGTTCCTGCCCCGCACATGTTTTCTTATGGGATCAGGAATCTGCACTGTACTTTGCATGTGATTTCATTTTTGATTTGTGCAAGACATTAGAGCATAGCTTGCCCATTTCTACCCTTAGCAAACTTTACCTGAATCTGCACCCTGTCAGATGAACCACCTGACTGGTGTCTACACAGATTTCTTCATAGGGTATGGATCTAAGTGGAGTCACACTAGAGATATATTGTACACAGTGAGGACAGTCCCACAGTCATTGCAATGCTTCATCTCTGGCAGGCTTGTCATCTTGAAATCTATGATAAGGGACACACCTGACTGCCTGCATCTTCACCTCACATCCTACCTTCCTCACAGATTCACAGGGATATTTCACCTGTTTTCTTATGAATCACCACTAAATATCCAGATTTTATGTCACTGCGTCTGAGTTTTTGAACACTATTTACATTTACTTATATAAATGTGTTCACTGTAGTTTAGGCCAATAATTACAGATATTAGAGCTATATTTAGCTTGAGTTATTAACTTGGGATGGTCTATAAGTTTGTACATTCTGTAGGCTTACTGAATCAAGTGTCCTTGCATAATGTACATTCATTAATCATTTACTATATGCCAGGAATTACATGTTATCTATGCTGTATGGATTATATTAATATAAATATATGCAAATATATGTTGTATATTCGTGCAAATCTTCATTCTTCTGTGTGTCCATTGTACAACATGGCTAGATGGAGTTTCGTAGATTGGGGGACATCCTCCAGATGGCTGTGGTTTTTATTAAGGCCCTGTTGGTTGAGGAGAGGATCCCCAAAAAGTACTCTGGGAGATAACACTGGGACAAGAATGCTCGCTCTCCACACAAGTGTAAGGGCTGAGATGTAACTGAGCAGCTTTGCATGAGACCATACACTGTTCCGCCTATACCTGGTGAAGAGCAGGCATGTGTCGTGACAATCCTGATCTACGGGGGGGGGGGGAGCAGTTCAATAAAAGAAGATGACAGAAGGTTCTGAAACCGAGCTTTTTGTGCTGTGATGTCATTGTTTCCACATATCACTGTTAAAAACTTCAGAGTCTTAGAGTTGGTAAGTGGTGTGATCAAAGCTACCGACTTTAAACATGGTGTGGCTGGGATTCAACCTAGGGTTAAGGATTTGAGCACTTTCAGTCCTTGACAAAAATCTTACAATTTGTTTGCTCATGACTCTCCTGATATCAAACAACACTTGCCATTTGTTTCAGATGAAATCACTTCATCTGAAAGGTGTTTGATCACGAAAATTATCACGGTTGTCTCCAACTCTATAGCCCTTTCGCATTTCTTGCTGCAGAGAGTAGTGAACTTGCTAAGATTCATTTTGTCATGGTACTTGGCCATATTCTTTTATTCATTTATTAATTTTAATAAAAAATGTTAGCTCAGAGTAGCATCCAGATAAACAAGCACGAAGGGTCTTGTGGCTGAGAACAGGCTCAGGGGTGGTCGGGGTCAAGAGCTCTGGGGTGGCGCCATCTCTGAGTTCAGGTCAACGAAAGCTTGAGCCTGAAGAATGGCGTGGCAAGGGGGGCACGGCCCTTATGTTCTTGAAGAGTGGCGTGGCAAGGGGGGCACGGCCCTTACGTTCTTGCTGCCTTCACTAGGTATTGGGCAGGGCTGGGACATAGGGAGCCTCTGGTAGCCTAGAGATCCGCCATTGTTTGATGAGCATCACCAGTAGATAAGGATGAATGACGCAGGACAAGCATGGCTACTCAGGCAGCGCTGTCTCAAGGACTGGATCCTGGGATCTGAAGCTTATAATACGCCGTGTGCTTTTGAAGGTGGAGACGGTGGACTTTCCTAGTGATTAACCTTAGCTATCTGTATATTATTTCACCCTAGCTATCTTGAGCTGCATCACGCTTCACAGAGTCCCCTCTCAGAGATGCGTGAAGAGGCTTTTGTTGCTGTTGCTTGCACTCTGTTTAAGCTCACAGCTGCACAGTTGGAGATCCTTGGTTGAACTAATGCTTCTAAGATGCCAAATTACACAGGACCTGGGGAGGCTGCGCCTGCTGCTGTCTTGGGAGCCCTGCCTGTTCAGTATCAGCAGCAACCACTTGAAAAACACAGAACTTCAAAACACCCTGAAATGCCTCTGCTTGCTAGTATCTGTGCCTGCTTACTCTAGTCCCAGTGGAGTGCAGAGACAACCCAAGCCCATCTGACAGACAGGCAGCAGAGAGAGCCAGAGGGGCCCGGACAGATTAGTGTAATTTATGCAACAAAACCTTTTAATGTTCTAAGATAGAATCATAAATCTCTTTCAGTTATTCATATGCAAATGCTGAGGGACTCACGTGCTCCTGTAATGGATGACACTTCATAATGATCCTGCCCTATTCAAGTTTAATGGAAGGGAGATAAACACACGTGTACTCGCACTATACAGGTTTCTATGGGGTGATGATAATACACAGGCAGAAGGTGTTGGTGGAAGACATGCATGCCCCTTTGAGTACAGGTGCCAAACAGTTCACTGTAAAGATGCAGTAATGGAGTAATTACATACAGTCAGCAGCTCTCAATGATTTATGCCCTCGGCCTCCCTGGTTCCAACCATTCAGTGATTTCCCTGCTTGCCTTCATTAGATAGTGGACAGGGACAGGAGCCAACAATAACAGCTGCGTTTTACTCTTATTTTTCTTAGCATCACATTACACACTTCAAACTACTCTCGCAGACTTTTATTCATTATTTCCTTCAACAGCCTTGATCACAAATTAGCTTTTATGTAATTGCCAAAACCGAGCGGCTCGTTCTGCGTCAGGGAGCTAGAGAAATACAACTCCAAAATGGCCATTTAGTTATTATTATTGATATTATTTTAAATGTTAGGACGGCGGTAGTTAAGAGCACTTACCGCTCTTGCAGAGAGCCCAGCACCCCCACCAGGGAGCACAGAGCCACACGGAACTCCAGCTCCCACGGGACCTGATGCCGCCAGCCTGCATTGGCAACCGCACTCACACGAACATACCTAAACACAGACATGCACACATACACATAATTCAAATATTAAAAGTATTTAAATTTTTATTTATTTGCATAGGGTCTTTGTGCATATATATGCCTGTGTGCCATGTGAGTGTAGGTGCTAGATGAAGCCGGCTGAAGCCAGATGAAGGTGCTGGATCCCTTGGGACTGGAGTTATAGACAGTTGTGAACCACCGTGTAGGTCCTGGAAACAGAATCTTGTTCTTCCGGAAGAGCAGCCAGTACTCTTAACCCCTGAGCCATCCTTCAGACACTAGCTATTTAGTTCTTGCCTGCAGTTTTCTCTCCATGGTGGGAGAGCAGTTGAGAGAGCATGGCTCAGGCTGCTGGTCCAGCTCAAGGTCCAGCTCCTTTGACAGCTCCAGTTAGCCCTCGGGCTTTTGCTAAGGGGGCAAAGGTCAACATCTCTAGGTGTGCCTACCTCTCAGAGTCTAGAGCTCACAAAGCCATAGGTTCCTATGGGTAGAGTCACACACTCAGCTCTGAGGCAATCATAGGGACTGAATGTGGCTCTCTGATTGGATGACTGACACATGTATACACCAGTAGTAGGCAAGGAACAAAATTTAGCCTAACTGGTAAATTGGTATGACGTGGCTATTGCAGGAATGTCAGGGACTGTCATTAAAGATGAGGAAGAGAACGCTGATCTAGCAAACCATAGTTGCCTGTTGTTCTAGTAGGGGGTGAGGAGAGGGGGACCTGAATTCACCATCTTCACAGCACTGGACAGGATGCCATGGAAATTGCCTGATCCCAAACAATCCACTCTCACACTTCCCAAACTTTCTTGCTCTCTGCTCTTATCCTCTATTCTTCTCTCCACTGTCTCTATGGTTTTAAAGATTATTTTTCAAGCAAATTGCATTTCTTAAGTGATGATTGATTTTCTTATTTTTATTAATTGTTTACTGACTAGGATAATTTGGACCACACAGAGGTACTCTAAGTGAACGCAAGCCAGACCGTGAATGTCTGAGCAGCAGTGCATGCAACAACTTCTGAAAAGAGTATTGAAGCATTGAAAGGGGCTCACAGCACCCCACAGCCTCTTGCGCACCCAGGAACCTGAGCTTCGACTGGATACTGTGAGCCCCCTGGAATAGTTGTGTTAGAGTTCCCAGCTCTCCATTTTCTCAATCTCTTGAAACTTCCTTCTTGCATAGTCCTGATAAAATGTAGAAGAAGCAGGTTGAATGTCGTTGTGTAGACGTTATTTGAAAGCGAGCCCGACTTGATTGTAATTATCCCAGTCTTCTCTCTCAGTGTTCTGAATTATCTAGTAAATTGTTGAAATGGATCATTCAGGCAGAACTCTCAGAGTGATGATTTAAGCTGCCTGCAGCTTGTGACTGGAGAGAGAGAACAAGGAGAGGCAACTGCTGTGGTATCTCGTCCCATGTAACTTGCATTCTTCCCAGACACCAGAAAATTCCTCCAGCTCTATCTCAGAAATAGATACCAGCAACTAACCTCCTGGCTCTGAGGGCCAAGCACTTTAGATTTATTGCCCAAATTATTGTGATAATTTCTCCATTATTCCACTGGGCTTTCTCTGCCCTGTTGCTACAATCCCCTTCAACCTCAGAACTAGAATGCCATGTGCCCCAAGTGCCTGGAGAGCTACTGCCTCTGCTGTCATCTCTACGTCATCATCACTCCATGATGGACAGAATGGCCTGCCAACTGGCCTCATTATTGTACTTTAATCCTTGACAATCTAACCACAGCAGCAGCTGAGTGGTGCCCTTCAGTAATTCCTCATATTAGCCCATTTCTCCTTTGCAGTAACAGAATACCTGAAGTGATCGGTTTATGAAGAAACAAGGTTTGCTTTGGTCTTCAGTTCGGAGCTTTTGGTCTACAGTGGGTTGTCCTTGTTACTCTGGTGCCTGTGTGGAGGAGTTAGAACCTGACAGGAGTGTGTGGATTGAAACCTCTGACCTCATTGCCAGGGGATAAAGATAGGTAGGAGTGGGGTGTGTGTCTGTGCTCAGCAGGTAAAGGGCTTGCTGCACAAACATCAGGATCAGAATGCAGATTTACAGCACCCTGAAAAGAGTTGGGCTAGGCAGAACACAACTGTAACCCAAGAGCAGGTGATGAAGGTGGCAAAGACAGGAGGATGTTGGGACTGCCTGGCCAGCAAGTCTGGCGGAAAGGGCATCGTTTTTGTTCTTGCATGTCCTTTCTTTCAGTGCCCTCACCACAGACCTCCATGGTTTTCCCTTTCTTCCTGTTAGATCTTTACCCAGATGTCACTCCTTCTTTAGTGACAGCCATTGCTGACCACCACACTGGCTGCCTTTGACTAGTGCTGGAAGTCAGCACAGTCCCAATTGATTGTCTTACAGTCCCAGAGGTAAGATTCAAAATGTCTGCCATTGGTTGACATCGAGGTGTGGGCACATCTGCATTGTTTATGGATTCTCCTAGGGAGAATCATTTACTTCAGTTTTCAAAGATTTTTATTTGTCTGTATCTCTCTGTGTGTGTATCTGTGTATATGTTGATGCATGTATGTGTGTATATGTGTTTACATGTATGTGGAGGCCAGAGGCCAACTGAGTGTCCTCCTCTATAGCTCTCCATATTATTTTTTGAGACAGGGTCTCTCACTAAACCTGGAGCTCACTGATTTGACTAGATTGTCTGGCCAGCAAGCAAGTCCCAGAGACCATCCTGTCCTTGCTTTCCAAGCTCTGAGACTACAAATACATATGCCTACATTTTAAAAAGTGAATTCTAAGAGACTTCAAAGTACATACCAACTTAAAACATGAAATTTATTGCTTTGTAATCTGGAATGAGATACAATGAATTGGACTCAGCTCTCTAGGCAGATTCTATACTGTAGTTATAACTCATCTATACCTGCTAAACAGCCCCCAACTGCTCAGAGATCTGGGGAATATGACATTTAAATATTTAATTATTAAAAAGTTTTCATAACAAAAAGAGACAGACTGGCTCCTAGCAGCAGCACTCTACTTCCTCCAAAGAAGACAAAAGACAAATGGGCACAGAACAACGTCCATCCTCACTTTGCTTCAACTGCCAAGTGCTGACCACTGGGCAAAACTGCCTTTCATTTAAACTGAAGATCACCAGACAGTGGAAAGAATCAATGGAATCAGCAGCTTAGCTGTTCAGGTCAAGGTAGGCGTGTCTTCCTACAGATTTCTTAGCCCACAGAATCTTCTGGAGCCTGGCAGGCCCTGCGCTAAACAGGAAAAGGCAAATATGACCTTCAGCGACCATGGAGGACCCTGAGAAGTAGCTCTAGGTGCCAACCAAGTAAGTTCTCTGTCGTTTTTTGATCAGTAACTCAAGTAAAATTTCATCCTTCTCAAAGATCTCTGATGCAGTTTGACAGCTGAGAGGTTTTGTCAGTTTAAAAGGACAACTTCACCAAACAAATTCCAGTAAAATACAAATACAAGACCTGCAAGTTATAAAGGTGTGAGGACAAATACAAGTTATCAAATTTCTTTCTCATGATGCCTTCCATGGTCTTAAAAATACTTTTCATTGTGCAAAAATATCTGTCACAGTCATTCTGACATAAATATGCTATGGTTTATACAATGTATGGTGTGGAGAATTGTCTGTATTTTGTCAATCGTGTTCTAAATAAACGCTGATTGGCTGATAGCCAGGCAGGAAGTATAAGCAGGAAAACAAGACAGGAAGTAGAGGGAGAGCAATGAGAACAGGAGTATTCTGGGAAGAAGGAAGTTCTTTCCCACTCTTACCCAGATCACCGAAGAAGCAGGATGTGACCTGCCCCGCAGAAAAAGGTACTGAGCCATGTGGCTAACATAGATAAGAATAATGGGTTAATATAAGCTACAAGAGCTAATGAAAAGCCTGAGCTAATGGGCCAATCAATCTATATCTAATGTAGACTCTCTGTGTGATTTTCTTTGGGACTTGCTGGCTGTGGGAACTGGACAGGATGGAAACCCCAACTAGCAGGCCCCTCATGTTACAGAATGGCACCCACTTGGATAACTGCATCCATAGAAAGCCTGAGAAAGCTAGGGAAAGAATAGAGTAAAGCATGTTTTCTTGGTAGCAGCAATTTCTCAGGTGCTCTGCTTGCTAGAGGCAAGTAAGCACTCTCATCTAAGAGAGGCTTCCTGACTCAGCTTTAGTTGCAAAACCTTGCAGCTCTTTTAAGATGTCCTCCCACAAAACACGTATAAAGTGTTGATGAAAAGCCGACCGCATGCTTTTGGTTTTCAGCTGTAGCAGGAAAAAAGCTGCGCTGTTTTAAAATGCTGGCTTTCTGGGCTGTCCTGCCAGGGCAAACTCTGACTCTTTCAGGCAGGCGGTCTGACTCTGACTACGGAGCATTTGAGTGTTGTTTGTAAACACATCATTGCAGCTTGCTTGCTGGCAAGGACCTTGAAATGCCATAGAGTTGTGGCAATAAACATAGCTGGTACCTCAGCCTTAAGGCTGAAATCTCAGAAAGCTAAGAAATGGGCTGGATCCAGTCATCAAAGACACGGCTTTAATCCTACCCATATTGCTTGGTAAATTAAAGACTTGTGTGGTCAGAAAAAGAGAGATATATAGTAAAAGAGAGATTCAAAGACAAAGAAAACCTCTAAATGGTTTACAGTGTGTTAAAAATATATGCAGGCTAAAGGTTAAAGTTCTTAAAGTAAAAAAGAAAAAGAGTAGTTGGGTGTGGTGGTACATACCTTTAATCCCAACACTTGGGAGGCAGAGGTAGATTGACCTCTGTGACTTCAAGGTGTGGTAGTACACACCTTTAATCCCAATGCCTGGGAGGCAGAGACAGACAGATCTCTGTAAATTCAAGGTGTTGTAGCATACACCTTTAATCCCAGCACTGGGGAAGCAGAGACAGGCAGATCCCAGTGTCTTCAAGGATAGCCTGGTCTACAGAGGGAGTTCCAGGATAAAGATACACAGAGAAGCTGTCTCAAAAAGCCAAAAGTTAAAAGTAAAAATAAAAGAAATAGAGGTTAAAATAAAGCCGCATAAAGATGGAAAATACACAGAGAATCTTGATACTGTATGCTATTATACTCTCTTTGAATTGTTTGAATGCTGAGGAAGGAGCAACAGCTGCTAAAAGATTTTTGCTTATAAATGCTGCTGAATTAATCCAAGATAGGTATTTTGAAAATACCTTGACTTCAAAATTGAAGTCAAAAGGTATGTTACTTTGGAGAAGAGATTTTGCTTTTGTTTCCACAGGAAACAAGAGGCTGTGGATTCATTCCAAGTTAAGAAAAATCAGGTTTGATCAAGGAAGACCACCTGAGAAATCTCTGGTAGGAACAGATGGCCTGGATGTCTGAGTTCTACATCCAGAACAGATTCAAGATGCTGCCTAAGATGATCAAGACTCACAGGATACTCTAGTCAGGACTTGATCATAACTCTAAATTTTCTTTAGGTCCCCATAAGATTATCAGAGCCCCCAACCAGCTGGAGGTAGCCTGGAATACTACACCCACATTCCCAAAAAAATGGACTATGGATATTTTCCTTTGTTTAAAAAAAAGAGGGAAGTGGTGCAGGAGAATTGTCTATGTTCTGTCAATCATGTTCTAAATAAATGCTGATTGGCTGATAGCCAGACAGGAAGTATAGGCAGGAAAACAAGATAGGAAGTAGAGGTGGAACAATGAGAGCAGGAGAATTCTGGGAATGAGGAAGCTCTTCCTGGACTCCTGCCCAGACCACCGAAGAAGCAGGATGTGACCTGCCCTGCTGAGAAAGGTACTGAGTCATGTGGCTAACATAGATAAGAATAATGGGCTATATAAGTTATAAGAGCTAATAAGAAGCCTGAGCTAATGGGCCAATCAGTTTATAACCTAATGTAGACTCTGTGTGATTTTCTCTGGGTCTAAATGGCTGGGGGGACTGGGTGGGACATAAACCCCAACAAGCCCGCCCTCATGTTACAAATGTATATGTCTAAAACTTTTGTTTTCACAAACCCAAAGAATTCTTGTGAGTTCCAGGAAGCCGAATTGAAGGATCCACCTTAAACAGGTCAAATAGACCCCTCTCAATTCCCTGGCCCTAAATTTTTTTAACTTAATTTTGTCCTCTGTTCTGCCAATACCTTAAACAGGTATAAGAGACACCAGATATTTCCATATCACAAACACTGGACAGGAACAAAGAGACCAACTACCCCAGGATGTGACCAGCACCCAGCCTTCTCAGGTTCCCCACCCACAGATGACACCCACAAACAAGCAGGAAGCAGTCTTGAGAATCTGCTGCCCCAATTCCTTTAACCTGTGGTGTCTAACCTCCTGCCTTTTATTATAGAAAAAGAGATGGGAATGTAATGATCTGTCCTGTCCCTTTAAGAGACAAGCCCTACCCACTCCCATTCCTTCCCCTTCCTCCACTGAGGCAGACAGCTCTTCCTTCCTGCTCGCAGCCTGAGTCTCTTCCCTTTTCAGTCTCCCTCTCAGCTTTTGTCTCTCCCCACTCCTCCCCTTCCCTCTTATGTTTCTCTCTTTCTCTCCCTCTCTCTCTCTGCTCTTCTCGCCTCTCCTTTCCCCTCCATAAGCTCACTCTGCAAAAAAGAAAAAGGTGAATTCTAGGGGATTTGAACACAGATCCTCATATTTGTGGAACAAATACTTTACTGAGTGAGCAATCTCTCTAGCCCCTGTCTTTGCAGTTTTCATGGCTTGTTCACATTCTTCAACTCACAGCCCCTTTCAGACCAAATAATCACAACTTTTCAACATAAGATTTTGATTTTAAACTCTGCTTTGCTTCCTCATTCAGGATCCTGTGTTTATACTGGATTTACCCACGTAATCCAGGCCACCTTTCTTCTTCAGATGTTACCTTTGTCATAACTCCAAGTTTCCTTGGTGATGTGACATAACTTATTTAGACTTTTGAATCAGGACATGGTTATTTCAGGAGAGCTGGTGATCCCAGCTATCCTGTGTAATCAGAATGCCTCTGCCAACACAGTCTGTCTCCTCTGTGGTTTTCATGTTACTTCTTTGTTGACTACATCAGAGAACTCAGAGAGTTGGGGAAGGTCTTTGTATACAGTACTCTTTCCAAGCATGTATTTGCAATCTCAGGACATGCATAGCAGCCTGTGTCTGCAATCTCAGGGCATGCATGGCAGCATGTGTCTGTAATCTCAGGGCATGCATGGCAGCATATGTCTGCAATCTCAGGGCATGTATGGCAGCCTGTGTCTATAATCTCAGGGCATGTGTTTCAACCTGTGTCTGTAATCTCAGGGCATGTGTTTCAACCTGTGTCTGTAATCTCAGTATACCATGTAATCTCAGATACATGGCAGCATGTATCTATAATCTCAGTGCATGTATGGCACTATGTGTCTGTACTCTCAGGGCATGTATGGTAACATGTGTCTATAATATGAGTGCATGTATGGTAAAATAGGAGACAGATACATGAGAACCCCTGAAGCTCATGGGTCAGGTAGTCTGGTTTGTGCAGGAGCAAATGAGCGACTTTGTTCCACGCATGGCAGAACGTGAGGACTGAAAGCCAAGGTTGTCCTCTGACCTCCACATGTGTGCCCTGAGGCATGGGTACACACACACACACACACACACACACACACACACGCGCGCGCGCGCGCACACACACACACACACACACACACGCGCGCGCGCGCACACACACACACATGCACGCACACACAGAGGGAGAAAGAGAGAGAGAAATAATAAATGATTCACATGTGTGCCATTCCCCACCCTAAGTACACAGCATAATGGACCGTTTCACATGGTTTCTATTCTGAGCATCCAGAATGTTGATGTGGTCCAGCACTTCAGTTGCCATTGCTCATCACAGATGCTTCCTTTTTGCTTAATACAGACAACAACAGGGAGGAGAGCAGGCATCATCTACCTGCAAGAGTCGCTGTGCAGACCTGCTGAGCACAGCTTGACTCGAGGCTCAGCACACACCAGCCGGTGCTTGTCTCATTAGACTCTCTATCTGTGGTATGATTCCCACACCTAGGAGTGAAGATAAATTTTAAAAGAGCAATTTATTATTAGCCTTTGAAGCTAAACCCCGGCTCGGCACTTAATCATTTTAATTAAAATTCATCTTATATCACTTTACTTTTGTTTTTGAAAGTGGTGGCATTGTGCGTATTTAAGGTGTACACCATGACACTTTGGTTACATTATTCTCTCTTCGAGAGCTGCTTCTCATGTATGAGTTTTTACTGGCACTTGTTTGTTGTATAGAGTGATGGATGTCATAAAGGCAAACCCTATAGACTCCACCAGAAAACTCTTAGAAGAAGGACATAAAATCAACATATAAAAATGAATGGAATTCCTATATACCTATAACAAATATGTTGAGGAAGAGATCAGATAGTGTTCCATTCATGATAACTTCAAAGAAAAACCTGACACAAACCTAACCAAGGGGGTGAAAGTCCTCTGCAGTGAAAAATACAAAATGCTGAAGAAGCTGATGAAGATCGCAGAAGGTGAAGAGATCTCCCTTGCTCGTGGATTGACAGAGTTAATACTGGGAAGATGGTGATGGTGCCAAGTGTGATCTAAGGAATCAGCACTATCAAAACCCCAACAAAAATTTTCACAGAAATGGGAAAAAGAATCCTAAATTTCACCTGGAATCATAAAGCATCCTACAGAGCTAATGCAATCTGGAACAAATACCACTGTGTTGGTGGTGTCAAAGTACCTGGGTTCAAGACATGTTAGAGATAGAGAAACAAAGGCAGCACACATAGCACATACTCAGACTTGTGTAGCTTGATGGGAGATAACTGGGAACCTAGGAATAAACCCACACAACTACATCCATGTTATGCTTGGCACAGATGTAAAGAAGAACACCTTTTGAAGAAAACACAGCCTCTTCAGCCAGAGGAGACTGGAAAACTGGATATATATGTATACAAGAATGAAACTAAATCCCCATCTTTTTTGTACAAAAGCAAACTCTAAAAGATCTCACTGTAAGTCTGAAACTTGTAGAAGAAAATATAGGAAAAACTGCAGGATAGAGGCATGGGTAACAAACCTGATAGCTTAGGAAACACGACTAAGAACTGAAAAACTGGATTGCATAAAATTAAAATTAAGTCTTCAGCATAGTGAAGGGGCCAATCCAATGAAAAGACATCCTGAAGAATAGATGGAAGGAATGCTAGCTGTACAACGGACAGAGGGCTAATAGCTACCGCATACAAAGAGTTCAAAGCACAACCCAAAACAACGAACAATGCAGTCAATAAATGTACAGATGAAATGGAAAGTTTTTAAGATGAAATGCAAATGGCCAATACACATATGAAAACACATTTAATGATTCTTATCCATCAGAGAAATAAAAAATTAAAACACCATTGAACTTCCAATTCACTTCCAACAGAACGGCTACCATTAAGAAAACCAATAACAGATGATATAAGTGTGTGGAAGAGAGGGCACCCTTAAACATGGGTACTGGGAGTGTAATTAGTTTGGACATGACAGAAACCAGCATGGGGATTTCTCAAAAGCCTAAAGTAGATTATGACCTAGCCATACCACTTTGGGCATACACAAAAGACTCTAAAATCAGCATAGAGAAAGCTACCTGTACATCTGTGTTTGCAATGCTCTTCACGATAGACAAGTCATCAGTCAACCTAGGTCTCTATCACTAAGAGTATGGAGTAAGAAATCATGGTGAATATATAGAATGGAGTTTTATTCAGGCATAAAGAACAAAATTGTGTCATTTGCAGCAATATGGATGCAGCTGGAAATTGGATTAAGAATAATAAGACCCAGAAAGTAAATTCACATGTTTCCTTTCATTGGCGGATCTTAAACTTTATATAGATAGACAGTTGTGTGTGTATTCAGGACTTGGAAATAGAACAAGAGTTTCTGCAGTAATGAATGAGTAAAGAAGAGGGTTGGGGGCTGGTTCGTGATACACTTGTACGGAAAAATATCCATAAAATGTGTGCATGTGTCAACAAGTCTATGTTTTAAAAAGAACCGGATGTTTAATTTCAAAACCTCATAGGTTATAGTCATGGCTAACACTGCTCCCGCCCCTGAGAAATTCATTGACCTTGTTTTTTCTGCTTTTGAGTTGTGCGAATTTTCCCCGGGGTACTCTAACCAAGCACACACACGCACACATGTTTCCCGTGGTGTATTCTTGGGGCTTGGAAGCTAACACGTTTGAGTCTACTGGGACAGACCTTATCCTGCTGATGGCCATCAGCTCAGCTTCAGGAGGATCATGGGTATGGAGGCAAAGGTGTAAACCCACAGCTGGCTGTGACAGACCACAAAATACTTTGTGGTCAGCTCAGCCATCTCCCCTAAACCACCTATGCCAAGAAAGCCTCTAAGTAGACTCAAAAGCAGCAAGAGATCTGGAGATGTCTCATTCTAGATTGCAATGGTAACTCCACTGCACACCAAAGAGTAGTTGAAGTGGTACCCTGGCTGTCTGCGAAAGTGATAGAATTGTCCCATGACACTGAATTTTGTCTCATGTTAGTCTTTGTCTGTTCCCTCCACACTGTGACTATATTGGTCAGGAGCAGGGTGCAGTTTGGTAGGAATCCACGGAGAGCCAGCTACTTTCTCATTGTGTTTATAAGGCATACTCATAGTTGTTAGGTAGCGGAGGCACTCCAGGGAGCCATTAGACATGGGTAATAAGCTTGTTTCTATGACATGCTGTGTCTCATGGGCGTTCATGAGAACATAGCGGTACGGCAGCCTGGAAACAATGAGGAGCTTTTCTCCTGGGTTCTAATGAGTAGAGGAACATGCCTTTGAAGCTTTTATCATGGGGAGAGATTTCTGCACATCTCTGTGGATCTCTGTCCTACCCTTTATACCTAACTTCTATCCTAGGAAGTCCTTAGCTTACTGCCTGGTTAAATGTCAAAGCTTATCTACTGCTTATTGATTCTGCATTCACCTTTATGGCTTTTCTGAGGTAACTCACAGAGAAAAATACAATGCAAAGAGCCATGAATGCTGGAAATTTCATGGTGGGGAATCTTCCTCTAGCCAACTCTTGTGTGTCTATATAGTAGAGATGAATGTAGGGGCACAGATAAATGAGACCGTGGTCTCTCTGTGCTTCTCCAAGTCATATCGCTTTTATCATAGAAATGTCATGGTGATCCTGCCAAGTAAAACATTGTTAAGATAAAAAAAAAACAAACAAGTATCTATTAAACATGTACTTACCTGTTCGTCTAGTTTAATGTTTTAATAAGCATTTTTGATGAGCATTTAAAATGCATTGAATGAGATTGGCTGCCAAACACTCATATATTTGAATGCTTGGTTCCAAGTTAGTGGAACTGTTTAGAAAGGATTAGAAGGCATGGCTTTGCTGTAAGAGATGTGTCCCTGGGGGAGTGCCTTGAGGTTTCAAAAGCCCATACCATTCCCAGCTAGTTTGTTTTCTCTCTTTCTCTCTCTCTTCCTCTCTTTCTCTCTCTAACCCCCGTGTGTGTATGTGTGTGTGTTATGGTTGTTGTCTTAAAATGTGAGTGCTCAGATGCTGCTCCAGTGTTGTATTCTTCTGCCTGCCACCAAGCTCCCTGCCATGATGACCCTCTGAGTCTAAGCACGCCCCCAGTTAAATGCTTTTCCTTTATAGTTGCCTTGGTCATGGTGTCTCTTCACAACTAAAGAACAGTGACTAAGATGTGTATTATCTTATTTTATTTAGATACTAGTTTACTTTTTAAAAATTTTAAGAAAAAGTTGTGTGCGCACGTGTGGTGTATATGTGTACACACATGTATGTAGGTATGTGTATACATAGGGGTGTCTGTAGAGGCCAGAGGAGGAGGCTGGCAATCTCTACCACCTTCTTCCTTATTCTCTTGAGATAATGCCGCTCACTGAACTTGGAGTTCTTTGTTTCTTGACTAGGCTGACTAGTCAGTGAGCCCCAGTATGGAGGTAACAGGTACACTCTATTGTGCTGTGCTGGCTTTTTATGTGGGTGCTAGAGTTCCAGTCTAAGGACCTCACACTGAAAGCTAGTTCATCCACTGAGCCACTTTCCTGACGCCTCTTCAACAGCTCAGAGTCAGTTACCTTTGGTGGAATAGCTAATACAAGCAATAAAGCCAATAAATGGTGAGATGAAGTCTTGATCCTGACTTATGTGACACCAATGCCCGTGACTGCAGATACCGTGTTACGCTATCCACATGACTGCATTTAACGACAGGTTGTTGGTCTTATATTGGGTCTCATAATTTACTTATGGTGGCTCAAAAATTCACTTTTTTAACACTCAAATATCTAGCTCAGGAGACGAGTCACTATCCATTAAACTGACTGGCATGTTCCTGGCAATCCAAATTTTATGCTTCATCTCAGGGTTGTATAATTTTTAAACTTTTAACTTTTCCATTTCAATGAATTGTCTAGAAATAACCTTGCGATGCTAAGAAAGACAACAGTGATCTTGAACAAGAACAATATTTTCTATGCCTTTGACACCTGCTTCTTATACCTATGGAGATAAAATAAATAAATAAACAAATAAATAAATAATGCCACCTTTAATAGAGTTACCCATAGTTCTCCACGGTCCCCCCTCTGAGTATTCAAAACCGGTTTCCAGAATAAAGAATTGCCAAGTCATCAGGAACAGAGGAGAACAGCTTCGCCGGCTCCGGATGAAGCTGCTAATTTGTCCATTTTTCATCCCATGATAACCCCCAATTGTTTCATTAGCTCACAGGAGAAAATGCCAACTTGTTTCCTACCGAAACACAAGACTGGAATTAAATTATATATTTTTATTCTGGGACCATATTAACCTCTTGTTTTAGGAAAGTATTAGATGAAAAAAAATCTTTGCCCACCCCCCTCTCTCTAATATTGGAAAATAACAGGAGAGAGAAGGAAAAAAAAAGAAAAAAAGAAAAATCCCTCAAGCAACCATGTGACCTCTCTAGTGAGCAACTAAACATTTGAGGCTTTCGCTAGTTTGCAAGCAAAACTTTGTGGGTACAATTACACCTGAAGCACTTTCAGTTGTCAAGATCTGTCCAAATGTTGTCATGAAGTAATTTCCCTTTCACCTGGATATTTTTATAATAATATCTAAAAATGCTTTGTGTGTATTTTTGCCTGGGCTCTGTGATGGAAGGACATGTTTATTGCATTTTGCATGAACTGAGCCCCAAATCTGCAGACCTTATGAGGAAATAAAGGGCAGATATGTCATTATAATTGAATTTCAAAGTAGGTCACACGCTCCCATTGGCGAAACTTTAATACAATTCTAGTTCATAGGTGTGAGGAAGGGGGGTTGTTATTATTGAGTGTGTATGTGTATCTTAGTTAGGAAGCAAATCCTTCTCCTGATGTTGGCATAGGAGCCTTTTCATTCTCAAAACCATTTTAAGGCTGGCATCCACATACCAGGAAGTGGGGTAGAGTTCAGTTGGTAGAATGGTTGCCTGACATGCATGGGGCCCCAAGTCTCACCACTAGCTCCACATGAATTGGACATGTTGGTACATGCCTGTAATCCAGTACTTAGGAGGAAAAGTAGGTCAGGGTTATCCTTAGCTATGTAAAGAGTTTTAGACCGGCCTTGGCTACGTGAAACCTTGTCTCTATAAACAAACAAACAATCAAAAATAAACAAAATTTTCAGAGGTAGGATTTACATTCTTAATTACTGATAAAGCCCAGAGTTAAAATGTCCTCCTCCCTTCCACCAATGAAGACCTCGAGGGGTTTCATTTCAAACACTGTCTTGGCATTTGTTGATGTCTATCTTGACAGCAACAGAATCACCAAGTCTCATGACTAAAGACAACCATGACTTGAAAGCAACTTCCTGCTAAATTTAAACACTCCCGACCTCTGTTATCTCCCTTTTTCTCTGCTTATTCTCACAAATCTCCTTTCTGATATCCCCATTGTTCCTCCCTGGAGCTGTGAAAACAAACAAGTGATCCCACGACTTTGTTTCCTTAATCAAAAGTCCTCTAGGGCTTTGAGATAACCCACTGCTTCTTTGATATCAAGAGCAAGAAACAATCCCTTTCTGGAAATACAGGCAGGTGACCAACATGGAGAAATTCTGGAACATTCTAAAGGAGGTAGTTTCGTTTGTTGACATGATTGCTGCAGCTGTATTTACACCCAATTATAGCTGTGTTGCTGTATTTACACCCAATTATAACATTCCCTTTATTTCTAAGGTGATCACTTAAGTGATCAGCCAGATTTGGACTTTAGTTCATCCCCCATCATCATATCTATTTTGAATTTAGGACTTTATAAAAAGATGACAAGCAAGCATTGGATGACCCAAGGGCTGAGTTGATGTGAACAGGCTGCTTTACTCTCTTCAGTACAATGGTGCTCATATAAGTTCAGGTATGTATGCGCCCAGACACACGAAGGTACTCATGGTAGCACAGGTAGATTTGGGCCCAGACTCACAAAGGCCAGATTCTACAGATGTAACCTGATACTACAGAGTAGATATGTTATGAAGAACAGAATTTAGCTCTTGATCCTGGGGGCTGGGAGGACTAAGAACATGGTGTTGGCATCTGCTCATCTTCTAGGGAGGAACTTCTGGCCATCTATACGCCAGTCAGCACTGCGTGCTGGGCCAGGAACTCTCTTCTTCTCTTTATGAGACTACTAATGTCACCATGGGGCCATCCTTAGCACCTCATCAAATCCTAATTAACTATCAAGGGACCCACTTCCAAATACCATTAACAGGAATTTAGGGACTATGTTTCTAGTATACAAACCTCTATATAACAAATTCAAACTGTAGCACATGTATGCTTTATCCAACTTGTGACAATTGCTAGCATATTAATAAGCTAATGAGCTTTTCATACCTGGTTAAATTTAAGGAGGGATATAATGTATATAGATTCATTCCTGGAACTTTATGTATACTTGTGGCTAATTACATCTCTTTCTGTCACCGTCTATGGTATCCATATATTCATATATTTATCTATTGTTCTATCATCTATCATTTACTTTCCATCCAATAATTTATGCTCTATCTATCTACCAAGCATCTATCTGTCTGAAATCCAACTGTCCATTCATATTTCTACTCATTACCTATTATCTATCAACATATCTATCTGTTTATTATTATCAGTTTATATTAGCTACTTATTGCTGTTATAAAACACCATAGCCAAAAGCAATGTAAGAATGAAATAGTCATAAGTCTTTTGACTTATGATACTAGAGGAGTCTATGATTCCTAGTCCATGCATAATGGCAGGGAAGATGGCAACAAGTGGCAGGGAGGTATGATGGCAGGAGCAGGAAGCTGAGAGATCACATTTTCAGCCACAGATATGAATCAGAGAGTGAACTGGAAGTGGAACCAAGCTATGAACTCTCAAAACCAACTACAGTGACACAGTTCTTTCAGCAAGGCTGTACCACTTCTCCAAGAGTGCCAAATGGGGGCCAAGTGTTCAAATATAAACCTCTATTCTCTCTTCTTTCTTCCCTCCTTTCCCCCTCCTTGTGTATGTGATCTCTTCATCAACATTACCCATATATCCACTTAATCATTTATTTATTTATGTGCCCATCCTTCCAATCACCTTTGTACTTATGTATATATATATATATGTATGTATTTATCTTTCAATCATCTTTATCTTTATCTATCATCTATCTATCTATCTATCTACCTACCTACCTACCTACCTATCATCTATCTATCATCTATCTCTCTCTCTATCTCTCTATCTCTCTATCTCTCTATCTATCTATCTATCTATCTACCTATCATCTATCTATCTATCTATCATCCATCTATCTACCTATTATCTCTATCTTTCATATCATCTATCTATCTATCTATCTATCTATCTATCTATCTATCTATCTATCATCTATCTATCTATCTATCTATTATCTCTATCTATTTTCATATCTATCTATCGTATCCATCTATCTGTATCTATCTATCTATCTATCTATCTATCTATCTATCTATCTATCTATTATCTCTATCTATTTTCATATCTATCTATCGTATCCATCTATCTGTATCTATCTATCTATCTATCTATCTATCTATCTATCTATCTATCTATCTATCTATCTACCTATCTGTCATCTTTATCTATCTACCTATCATCTATATCAATCTATGTATCTATGTATCTATGTATATCTATCTTCTATACATCCATGCATACACCCACTCATCTAACTCACTTTTTCGACACGTAAACTGAAATCATGCCCAAGCTCTTGTTAATGACTTTGTCAGTAGAACCCAGAAGAGTGCCTAATATATCATAAATACAGCACAAATTCTTGGCAATTAAATACCTGCCTGGCTATACAATTATTTCGTTACAAAACACTCAGTGTTTTCACTGAGATATTACCAAATTTTTTACTCTTAAAAGGTTTTAAATTTCAGATTCTAACAACAGCACTGTAGAGATATTGAATAATTGTGTCACAAAACAACTCCCTTACTCGAAGCCCCTTGTCTCCATCTCCCCATCGTTTGCGTGGACTATGGCAGTAAGAGATTTTTAACAAGTTTGTTACCTGGAAATGTCTATCTCAAAGACTCAAATTTCCCTCTGAAACCCTCTTTTCTGCTTTGAAACCTTTGTTTCAAAAACTGAAACCTTTGTGTTTTTGGTGGTTCTTGGGTCTTTGTCCCACAGACACTGGGAATGTTGCCTTATGTCCCATCTGGGATTCTTTGCTGATTACATAAAGAGGAACTGCTCATTACTGAAATATAAAGTTGTATCAGATCATCTCTCATCTGCTGGCAACATCTGTCAAAGTTCCAGAATTTTCTGGAACTAACTGAAAATAAAAATAGTATTAACAATATGGGACAAGGGAGATGGCTCAGGGAGAAAGTGATTGATTCCTAGGCACAAGAATCTGAGTTCAGATCCCTAGGACACATGTAAAAGTTGGACAGGAGACAGCAGGGACAGGAGGATCACCCACTTGCTGGCCAATCCTGTCTAATCAGTAAGTTCTAGATTCAATGAGAGACCTTTTCTCAAAAGATCAGGTGGAGAAACACTGAGGGAGACAACCTGATGTCAACCTCTGGCCTCCGTGCATATCCACATAAGTGTTCACACAAATAGCACCCACAAGACCCCCAACACACACACACACACACACATACGCACACACACACACACACACACACACTAAGAGATAAAATATAAACAAGTATGGAACTCTGGAAGAGGCCCTACATGTGTTAAATATTTTGAATTTTTTAATCAGAAAGAGTACAGCTAAGACTAGATTAAATCTTTTTATTATGTATATGTGTGTGCGTGTGTGCGTGCGTGTGTGTGTGTCTGTGTGTGCCATGTGTCTGAAGAGGCCAGAAGAGGGAATTGTCCCCTGGAGCTGGAGTTACAGGTAGCAATAAGCTACCCTATGGGTTCTGGGAAACAAATGGGTTCACTTAACACTGAGCTGTCGCTCCAGGCCCTACTGCAGTTTTAACTATTGAACAGTCCTGAAGACTCAGAAGACATGTTTCTTTGAGAAATAACTGGTTGGAAAAATGGGGAATGCCTTAATCAAAAAAAAATGCTTACATTGCCAAGATTTCCTTGAATAGCATATTCCCAGAGTTAGGATGATCCACCCTTGGGAGAGTCAGCCCGATATGCAGTAGGCGTGACTGGGTTGCCTAACTGATTAAATAAGTGAATGAATATAACGAACTTACGGGCTGTCAAATGTTTTTTACTAAAGTGCACACTTTTGTTAGCAAATGTGTACTTACAAGAAGTTGAAAAATTTCCATTTCTAACACCAGCACTGGGATTTTAAAAAGTGATTGGGCATTTATAACATTGGGTTTCATTATCATTTTTAAGCAAAGTGGCTTTTTCAGCTGACTGTGTGTCTCCCTCTTCTCCCTGACTCCCCCTTATCTTCCTGACCCCTTTTCCTCACCCTGTGTACCTCCTTTCTGCTTGCAAGTCTCATGTGTCCTATTGTGCACCATCACTCCTCAAGACCTTTAACCTCCTCTAGTTCATAGCCGTTACCAATACCATCACTTATATGCATAATGTAAACATTATAATCAGAATCCACAAATGACGGAGAATAAGTAGTTTTTGTGTTTCTGGGTCTGAGTGACCATATAATGCTTCATATAATGCTTTTGAGATTAATCCATTTTCCTGCAAATTTCATGATTTCACCTTTTGCCGTCTCTGAACATAATAGGGGAAGAAACATAAATGCAGAAGGGTCTCCCATAGCCAAACCAAAGAGGGTGCTCATAAATGAGTGGGGCACCCCTGCGTTTCCTCTGTAAATAACATCAGGAAGTGGAATTCTTAGTGAAGACATCCCTTGGGAAAAACCGGTGACTATAACCAAGGAGAGTTGGAAAGAGGGGAGGGAAGATTGAAATCCAACGAAGAAACCCAGAGCGCGAGACCACAACCACTGTGAGGCCTTCCAAACTCTGTCTTGGACGGTAAAGTCCCAGAGGGCTGCAACAAACCTGTTTCTCACTCTCAGTGCAAACAACGGGTAAGATTTCTAGGTCCTCATTCGAGGCTTTGGTAGTCTGTGTCCATTTCTCCCCTTGGAAGCTTGAGTCATCGTTTTAAACTAAGGATATAAAGCTGTTAACAGAAGGGAACTGCGACAATGGAGCCAGATCAGGAATTCCATTGTGATCCCAAGACAAAGACAGGAAAATTAAGGTGAAGAGTGGAAAAAGTATGGCAGGAGTTCATTTCCAGGAAATCTATACAATAAGAATTAGAGAATAAGTGTAAGAGAATGCTGGCATAGTGAACCCAATATCAGATATGGTGTGTATGGATGGGTTTTTATTATATGTATCTATATTCACATATGTAAGGGAAACTTCACTAAGCTAAAAAAAAATAAAAAATTTGCAAACCAAAATGATCTCATGTTGAATTTAATGAGACCAGTACTTAGACCAAGAAGAAAATATTTTAATTTCAAGCATTTAAAATGCTATCAAGATTTTAGAATTTTATATAAAGAGGTTGCCAGAACTAAACATAAATTTCCTAAATAAATCAAACACTTTACAAAAAATGACACTGACACGGAGACCAAAACTTGGGAGCACAACCTATTTTTATCTTTAGAGAACAGTTAATTTTCTCAGTCCTCAAAAACAAACAAGTTGTTAGACTAATCAACAAGTTAAAAATTCAAATTAAAAATCGTATTTTGAATATCCTTATTCAGATTGGTGCCTGGTCCAATCAGAGGGCCGTCATCCAGCAACTGATGGAGGCAGATGCAGAGACCCACCACCAAACATTAGGCAGTTTTGGGGAATCCTGCAGAGGAGGGAGAGAAAGGAGAGTAGGCATCAGAGGGACCACAGAAGGCTCACACATTCAACTAAACTGTGCTCATAGGGGCTCACAGAGACTGTACAGACAACCAGGGAGCCTGCATGAGACTGACCTGGACACTCTGCATATATGTTATAGCGGTGTAGCTTGGTCCTCTTGTGGGACTCCTAGCAGTGGCAGCAGGGGCTGACTCTGATTCTTTTAATGACTTTTGGGACCCTACCCCTCATACTGGGTCGTCTTGCCTGGTCTTAACATATGGGGAGGTGCTTAATCTTATTGCAACTTGATATGCCATGTTTTATTGATATTCATGGGAGACCTGCTTTTCCTGGATGGAGAAGGCATAAAAGGAGGAAATTGGGGGGGGGATAGTAAACAGTGGGAGAGGGGAGGGACTAGGAGAGAGGATGGGAAGAGGAGAGAGTCAAATTAATGCCATGACAGGCTTCTGGTGCCCTGACAGAGAACAGGCCTCAGTTTTGATCCACTAAAAATGAACAAGCTGAGCAAGCAGTTCTTGGGAAAGCTGCAACCCAGGGGCAACCAATCAGGGGGCGCCCCGCAGCCTTGTGCAAACTTAAAAGAACTAAAGACAGTTTCTTCCACCCTCCAGTTGAAAAGCCCCTAACCACTAAGCCACCAATCAATCCTATAGTAACTTTGTGTTTAAACACCACTCAGCTCCCAGATGCACCTCCCCTCCCTGGAATTCTCCTAATCTTGCTTTAAAGGAGCCTGTAAGCTTCTCTGGGGTCGTCATTTTGCTGTCTCTGCATGCAGGTATTTGTGCTCTCAAAATAAACACTCTTGTTGATTGCATACATGACCGGTGGTCTTTTTGTGGGACTTCTCGTGACCCCTAAGAGGGGAGGCTATAGCCGGGATGTAAAATAAATAGATGAATAAAAAAACTAAAATTAAAAAAAAATTATCCTTTTTCATATGTTTAGTGATGAATCTTGACCTAGATCCCTAGGTCCCCAGGTGAAGGGTATTCTATGTGTTCTCACAGATACTTACTGACACATTCTTCTGTGTAGGGAATTCTTTTGGCATCTCACCATCAGCTTTTAAAGTAACCAGATTTTAGCTCTTTCGCCAGGATAGGACATTACAGAATGCTTGGATTTTTGCCTGATAGGTGTGGTACATGATTCTAAGGTATATGAACCTGCTATCTTCTGCCTGCACAGTGTATGTGTGCTGTCAGGTGTGTGTGTGTGTGTGTGTGTGTGTGTGTGTGTGTGTGTGATGTGTGATGTCCTTCTTGTCCTTCTGTATATGTGTTGCTTTTATTGGATAATGAGTAAAGAAGCTACTTCAGCCTATGGCAGGGCAGAATGAGTCAGGCAGGCAGGAAATCCGAGCAGAGAAATGGAGAGAGAGTAGGTAGAGTCAGACAGATGCCATGTAGCTGCCGAAGGAGAAGGACCCAACTCGCTAGGCTGAGTGACCAGTTGAGTGCTAAGGATCTGCCGATCTTTACCTATCTGCCGCCGCAGTTACTGGCAGGTAACCGACCTTTTATGTGGGTGTTGGGATCTAAACTCAGGTCCTCAGACTTGTGCATCAAGTGCTCTACCTGCTGAACCATCATCCCCCCACCCTTTGTTACCCACCTCTGTAAGGACGTTTGTGTTCTTTACACTTTCTGTTTCTCGGCTCAGCCCCATGGAATCGTGTGACGTGTGGTTAGCAGCTGGTAAGCTTGTCTAGCTGGAATACTGAAGAGAACCATTCGAAAACTCATTAAAAGAAATAGAAGCAGTTGGTAAAAAAAAAAAAACGATGATGTGTAAAGTGGCTGCACATGAATGGATATCTTTCACATCACAGTAACACTGAGACTTATAGTACATTAATTATGCTTGCATCATTGATAAAATCTCTCTACTGAAACCAAGAGGAATGTGTCTTTAAAAATAGAGAGAACGCGAAACTTTCTGAAGTCCAGGAATGTTAAACTGTGTCAGGGAAGGCATATTTCCAAATGGTAGATGTTAGCAGTTGAAACAATTGCAAGCAAAATCTCAGGGGAGTTCCCACTTCCCCAGTAGCTAGATGTGAAACCTAATATTCATTACAAAGAATAAACGAAGCAGAAGTTTGGTTAAAGCTTCAGAGAAACCCAAGACAGTTAAATGAGACTTTGATATCAGCAGCTTAAGGGTATATGAAGTACTAGCAGTTTTCACAGTGTGGTCATCCACCAAGAATAAGTGTGCAGGTCAGTGGAGGGGATGTCAGACAAACAGACCTGCCCATGAGACATACTGCATGATATAAGAGTCAACTCCAGTCTGGGCCACAGTGGGGTTCATTTATTGGTTATTCCCTTTCAAGTGTAGCTTATTTCTCTAGACACTGAAAAACACAGTTGGGGAGACAGCTCAGTAAACAGCTGAGCACAGAGGTGAACACTTGTGATCCCGGTACTAGACCTGTGATCCCGGTACTGGACCTGTGATCCCTGTGCTGGACCTGTGATCCCTGTGCTGGACCTGTGATCCCAGTGCTGGACCTGTGATCCCAGTGCTGGTCCTCTGATCCCGGCGCTGGACCTGTGATCCTGGTACTGGACGTGTGATCCTTGTGCTGGACCCGTGATTCCGGCGCTGGACCTGTGATCCTGATGCTGGCCTTGTGAACCCAGAGCTGGCCTTGTGATCCTGGCACTGCCAAGGCAAAGACCAGACTCTGGGCAGCCAGCCTAGTCTATTTTGTAAGTTCCTATTTGTCTAGGAATGACACCTGTGGTTGTCCTCTAACCACCAATGTAGAGAAATACATCCGCAAACTTCCAGTGTCTAAGGATGAAGAAAGGAAGGAAGGAAGGCAGAAAGGGGATCTAGAAGAAGTGCCATGCTACTGTTCATTGTCCTGACAGAAAGAAAGCATGAGTGGAGTGTGGTTGTCGGCAGTCTATCCAGCAGCGACAGAAGGACCTGGAAGACACAGAAAGAAGAGAATCCAACAATGGGCACGCTCATCCTCTGGGTGGCCAAGTTGGAATATTTGCATTAACACTCTACATCTTCTGGTTAAAATGAAAAGGCAATAACTATGAGGACACACAAATCTGCTGCTTTTGATGGCACCGTTTCTTCATTTACACCCCATCCATCCTAGGGAAATGTTGCAGCATGGGTACATCATGTTTTGTCAGGCTTTGGAAGTTGTACACATAATGAATCCCAAGTGGGGCTGGAGAGATGGCACAGTGGTTAAGAGCACTTGCTGTTCTTGCAGAAGATCCAGGTTCAATCTCCAGCACCCACATGATGGCTCACAACCATCCATAACTCCCGTTCCAGGAGTATCTGAGGCCATTTTCTGGCCTTTGTTGGCATTGTACACACGTGTTATACCTATGTACCTATGTACGTGTTATACTGCAATATACTCATCCACCATTAGTGAGCAAACAACCTGCTAGAGAGGTCATGGGCCCTAGGAGGTCACCCGCTATCTTTATTAAGCTAAATGGTCAATTCCTAATGACGTATTGGTATACCCATAGACAAATGCATCTTTCAGCCCTAATCAGAGAAGCTTCTGTAACACAGAGACCCACGACTGGACAAGGTGGCCAAATGACTGAATGACTAAGCCCTACATGGGCCATCTCTATCACACCCCCTCCCTCTGAGGTCAGAGGTCATTGCGGAAGTGGGGACCTGGAGAGTGTGGAAGTCAGAGGTGGTGCATGGCATCAGGAATCCATAGCCACTGAGACAGCATTCACAGGACTTGCGCAAGCTCAAGCCAGACAAAATGCAGTCGGTGGGGGGGGGGGTGGACACAAAGTCCCATCCCGAGTCAAGGAGCCATTGACAATTGAGAGCTGCTGGGCCATGGAGAGTCACCTTTCTTTAAGAGTGCAGCTCCTGGTAAGTCAATCAGATGCCAGTGGAAGGCCATATATGCAGGAATATCTGGGCAGTACAGACTTGACTTGATGGGTGTGTGTGTTTGTGTTGTGTGTGTATGTGAGTATGTGTGTATGTGTGTGTATATTTATAAAACAGAAAATAAGGTGGGAGAGGAGGCGATGCACATGATCAAAACACATTGTATGAAATTCTCAAAGGATTAAATAAAAACACCACGAAACACAAAAATATGTGATGCTATTAAAATATGATATAATTTATTATTTCAAAGGGCACAACATTTTGTGTTTTGACCCAAGTTCCAAGTACGTGAATTAATATAGAAAAGGGAATCAGCTGAGATATTCACATTATATCAGAGCAGTCTTTTGGAAGTTAATATTCTTATGTAATTTCTAATTTTCCTGTCTTGATAAATATAATTTTAAATATTAAATATAAGTTGGCATGTTTATACACTATTATTTCAAACCTATTGGAGCCAACTTTCTGGAAGAGGGTGGTGTTGAGTCCCCTGTTTGGACTTGCAATGCCTGCAGTCTCCATGAACATCCGGGGTATAAGTCAGGCTTACACGTGGCTGATTCGCCCACACAAGCTGCTCTCTTTAAGCAGAACTCTTTCATCAACCTTGCTAATAATGGTAAGAATTATGATCACAGTGTTTATGCACTTATAAATGTGTATGCTGAGATGTGTGGAGACTGCATTTTGATCTGTATCAAGCCAGTCCATCTGTTTTACGTTCATCTCATAAGAAAGGCACACACTTGCACGCACACCCATTTGTGAACTTAACCCGTGTAGAGCCAAAATATATACGTCAGGTTTGCTGGCAGGTGACCTTATTAAGGAATTCAGCCTGATGACAATGTCGCTGAAGAGCAGCCCACGCGCTCAGTGTCTTCTTGGCTCTGTTCTTACAGGTAGATTGGCCATTTTCAGCTTTCACTTCATGAGAGATTCACCTGGAAACATAGACAAATATCTGGAGAACAGACTTTGGGGTAAACCTGTTGACTAGATGGATGGATTAATGAATGAATGGGTGAAAATTTAACTGTGGGTAAGGATATTATGGATGAGATTTGCACATAAAGCACAGTTTCTGTGCATAGTACAGTACTGCTGATCACAGGCCTGGAGCTGTATGGGGCAATGCCGTTAGGGTAACCACATTTTCCTGTTTCCTGAGCGGCCGCTCTATGTCTCCCCTCCTCATCTCTGGTCCCTGACAAACAGCATCTATGTTTCTAAAGAATGGTGTTTGAAATCATTTTTGTGTGTTATAAGACAAAGATGCAATCTCACCTTTTGACCTATCATTCTCCAGATTTTTGCTAGCAATATTTTTCAAAAAATTGTTGAAGAACCCAGAACCTTTCTGTGCCTCATTGTGTTTTCTTGATACGTGGTTGAAGATCTGATGGATACATATATGTAAGGCACTTAATTTATGAGATCTCTCTTTTTTCTATTAGCTACGAAACTAGGAATTTTTGTTTATTTTTTAAGATAAGGTCTATACACCCAAGGTTGGCCATGAACACATGATTCTCCTGTCTCATCCTCCCAAGTGCTAGAATTATGGGTATGGGCCTCTATGCACATGCGCGTGTGCACACACACACACACACACACACACACACACAAACAAACACACACACATGCACACACTTATACAAATACCACTTTGATTAGTTATTATAGTTCAGATCCTAATATATTATAAAATCATATTCTAAAAACATATTATAAAATATGTTTCTAGGCCTTTGGTTGTTTTATAGCAATTTGATGTATTTTTCTAATTCTACAAATGTGATAATAGGACTTTGGCAGTAACTATATGGAGCCTGTAAAACATTTTCTGGGCATTTTTAGGGTATTGTGTTCATGAAAACAAAATACTTCCCAGTCATTGTATCTTCTTTAATCCATTTCCCAATTTCTGTCTAGTATTTAGTGAATGAACGTTTACCCTCTTGGTTAAGGTTCCTTTCCAAGCACTGCATTCTTTCAGGACTGTTGCAAATGTGATTTCCCCCTTAGTTTTATATTCTGTTGCGTAGTCCTGCAGCAGGTTTTGTCTTTGACCTTGTGTTTTGATTTCTTGAGGGGTTTATTTGATAGCCAATTGTCAAGCACTGATAGCATGCTTGGATACAAACAAGTGGGAGGAAATCGTGTCTTGTATATTTCCTTACAACAGAGGAAAACCTGAGACTCACAACCGGACCAGCACAACCTTGAACTGTGAACTCAGCGTTGAAAAATGGTAGTAAGTAAGACATGTAGACTAAATGTCTGCAGGAGAGATGGTTCCACGGCGAAGAGCACTCGATGCTCTTGCAGAGGCACTGGGGTTTGCGTCTAGCACGTGTGTTTGCAGTCCACAGCCTGAAACTCTATTTCCAGGGACCCTGCCTTCTTCTACCTCCACAGGCATCTGTGCACTTGCGATGCACATACATACACCCATGTGCACACATATTCACATAAAACATTTAAAAATTAAAGAAAAAGGAACAGAGCCTCAAAATAAAAGGAACGTAATCTCAGATGAGATACAAGTTAACCACGTTCCTCAGTGAAAACCAAGGAACTAAACCAAAGTTAGCAGGAGAGAAACAACAACTGGAGGGGACACAAATCAAATGGGGGAGTAGAAACAAGAGTATGAAGAGAAACCAGATTCTTTTCAGCTCCTTCTTACTTTGGGACTTATGGAGCAGGAGAGAGGACTCAAGAAAATAAAATCAGAAATGAGAAGACATCAAGCTGACTCCACAGAAATAAAACAAAAGCATGGCCGGTAAGATGGGTCGGGGGGAGGGTGTTTGCCTGAACTGGATCCTCAGAACCCATACGGAGGGAGGACAACACTGGGCTCTGCCAGCTGTTCTCTTACCCCTACAAGGGTGCCCATAATAAACAGACAAACAAACAAGTAAGTATTTTTGATGTTATTTTTTAATTGATTCTTTGGGAATTTTAAACACCATGCACCCCATTCTACTCATTCCCCAACCTTTCTGTGCCTGCCTTCTGCCCTTGTACATTCCCCAAAAACAAAAATGAAAAATAACTGAAAAGAAGGAAAACAACAACTACACTTCATTCCTCCGTCTTTCCCACCTCCCCATCACATTCATTTGCCACAGTGGCCTTGGGAGCTGCGGTGTGACGTGCACTGTACCCTCCTGTTCACACAGCTTTGCTTGCAGATGTTCATTGCAATGAGTTGTTAGCCTGGTTCAAGGCCTCTGGCTTCTGGAACGCCATCAATACTAGACCCTCTCTGAAATTCCTCTCAGATATTCTGCTGTTGCTCTACGTCATGGAGATTCTGTGGCGATAGCTCTGCATATGGGCCTGAGTGGTAGCTGGGCTTGTCAGTCTTGGCCTCCACTGGGACCACCCCCTTCAGGAGAGGGTCAGAGCCATCTCTCTCTCTCAGCAGGCCATTGGGGCCAGCTCTTCCACACGGGTGGCGAGGGGGTTGGGGCCAGCTCTTGTGTACAGGTCCAGGTCTCCCATTGTGGTGGCCCTGCGAGGGGAAAGACAGTTTCCCAAGGCTATCAAGGGCCTTGGAGTCAGTTCTCTTATTCCCAGGACACACTGAAGCGGTTCTCTCAGGAGGGGCTAGCATAGCTTTCTGCTGCCCAGGCCACAGGAGCTAGCTCTTCTATGTCCCCTGGTGATAGCACAGCCTGTGGACATCAACACAGACCGCAGCTGTGGTAGGTACATGGATCCAGATGATGCCCTTGGCAGCAGCACAGACCTGGACCTCATATGGCCCCACGTGGCAGCGTGGCCACCCTTATTAGCACACTGCTCCCCAATTTATAGCTTTAGTTCTGCTTCTCCCTACAGCACACAAACCACTCAACTCCCCTTTCTCTCTTATTTTGCCAGGCGGGCCTATTAATATACTTTTAAAGTTCTATAAGGAACTTCTATGAGCAACTATATCTTAACCAATCAGATGACCTAGAATAAATTGATGAAATCCTGGAAACCTACAAGTTATCAAGACTAAACATGGAGGAATGAAAAATTAGAGCAAACCAAGAATGAATAAGGATACTGAGTCAGTAATCAAAAATCTTCCAGCCAAGAAATGCCTACACCACTTCAGAGCTGAATACTACCTTCTAAAGGACAGTTGACACCAAAGCTTTCACAGAATCTCCCTAAAATCCAAGTAAAGGAAACTTCCAGACTTATTTTATGAGCCTAGGATGGCCCTGATCCAAAGAGAGACAAAGATATTACATGGAAAGGAAACCCTAGGCAAGAGCTCCCCTGATTCTTTCCAACACTCTCTCCCAAGAGTCCGCAGCCAAGGCTCAGACCCTTTCATTTGCTTAAATATATTGATTCATGGCTTAGGCTTTGAGGTTGAATAAACGGGTCTAATTAAGTGTCTGCTTACCAAGGATGGTAGAAAGTTAAATATTAGGTCAATGTAGAAAGCCCAGGACAAAGATTTCTGTGTTAGAATGTCTTCCTGGGTCCTGTGCTTGAGAACCAACTGCACAAAACTCTGGGGAGGAAGAAAGCATGTAGAAGGTGTGGCCAAAGAGGGTAGCAGGGACAGGTCCACATGTGGAGTGTGTTCTGGCTCATGTCCAGATGGCAATCGAAAGTTGTTGGAATGTTTTAATGAGAAGAGCCCAGAAAATGTAGTTTTTAAGATGGCACAGGTGGCCGTGGCAAACAGACTTGCTGGTGGACAAGAAGAGACTCCCCACACTCAGTCAGGAGAGGAGGGGACCCAGCATGCCTCAGGTGATGACTCTGATTATGGTAGTGATGGCTGTGACAGAGGTTAGATGTGATTTGAGAATCATTTCCCAAATGAGTTTTCAAATCAAGGTTTGGACTTTTGCGCTATTCGCTGCCCATCTAGGGGGAAACAGGGGCTCGAATAAGAATTCCCATTGGACAGCTGCAGAACCCAAAACACAAAGACAGGAGGCTCCGTGGCTAACTCAAGGTCACGGAGTGCTTGAGCAAAGGAAATGCAAACAGCTGACTGACAAAAGCCTAGCAAGCAGCCACCCCTCAGTGGCCACCAGCCAGCACCATAAACAAGCCTGCATTGAAGTGCTAATTCATTTCCCTTCACAACCTTAAAAGCTTTGAATTTAAAGCCCTGTCTCAAGCAAAATATATTCCTTCCCCGTTTTCTTGGAAGCTCACACTGTACTTGAGTTGCTTGTGTTCTCTACCACAGCCCGGCAAGTTTATTGGGAACAAAGTCCAGAGACAATTTATCTCATTGTTTACTTTTGGCGGAAAGTAATTGAAAATGTTCTAGTCCAGTTCTGTCATGGCTAATCTTGGTTGTTAACTTGACACTCCTGGGAAGAGGGACCCTTAAATGAAGACTTGCTTCCATGAGACTGACCCATGGGGATGTCCCATGGGGTATTTTCTTGATTGCTAATTGAAGTAGGAAGGCCACCTCGTCATGGATGATGCCCGTCTTTGGGCAATGGGGCTGGGCTGAATAAAAAGGGCAGCAGACTGTGACGGAAGCACAGTTAGTGTGGTCCTCTGCGGTTTTTGCTTCAGTTTCCTTCCATGGCGGTCTGCAACCTATAAGGTAAAATAATCCCTGTTCTTTCCTAAATTGCTTTTGGTCATAAGATTTAACCATAGCAACAGTCATATGAGCTATGATACATTTTCTAATTTTCTTTGAATATTGTCAGGTAAGAGTATGGGGGTAGTTGACCAGAAGTGTTATAGGATTGTATATTGTTGGCATAAGAGGAGCTGACTTGTCAAGGTAAGGCCCAGGCCTAAAGGTATTGACACCAAGTTTGGGCAAGTTGGTGGCCTGACTTTAGGCCGGAGTTTTGTCTGTAAAGTACCCTCCCTGATGTGAAGACTACGTCACATGCATGTGTGACACTTTGTACAATGCCAAGGGCATCATTGTTGTCCAGCTGGAGGCAAATTATGCACATGGGTAGAGGTAGAAGGTGAAAGAGAGATGAGGGGGAAAGATGGCTTTCTGCACATTGCTCTGAGAGGGGGACAATGAAGAGACCAAGTGCTGTGGGAGTGCTCCCTTCTGGATTAGGTAGAGACCACACCCAAAAGCCAATTGCAACACTAAGAGATCTTCTATTATGCAGCAAAGAGAACCTGAATCAGTCAGAAATGGCAGCAAACAGCTTTGCAGGGGTGACTTTAAAAGAAAATAAAAAGGGGGCGGTCTGTGAGCTAGAGTCAATCTGTGCGTTCTGATTGGACACGTTATTCAGGGGAGCCAAGAGAGGACTGTGATGCCTGGACCTTGATATTTTGATAGTTAGATCCAGGTGATCATCCTTAGGAATGATTCGGGCATAAGTAATTGGCCAAATAAGGGAACAGACCTTGGTGGCTAGCTTTAGGAATGTGGAAGTATCTAAGTTAGGGAATCTAATGGTTTACCGGGGAGAGGGAAACAAGGAGGGCAAGACCTGCTGGTGCCATGTCTGCCATGCTTGGGTCTGTTAGAGAGCCCTTCAGACAACCTGGTCTGTAACATCTCCTCGGTGTGGAAGAACGCTTCCGTTTAAGTAACGAATTTGCTGTAACATGCTTTAAGACAGAATTGACCTGAGAAGTTGGGATGAATCATGTTTGGTGTCAGGGAGGCCCTGTCTTCCACTGGTCTTGCTGTGTCCTGACTTGACGGTGATGAATGTGTGTGGTTCATTTCCATTGTCAACGTGCCTGGATTTAGACTTTCCTAGGAGACACACTTTTGGGTATGTTGTGGGTTTTCCCAAGAGGAAGACTCAACCAGGATGTAGATGGCAGGATGTGGATGGCAGCATCCCACAGGCTGTGGTCCCTTGAATAAAAAAGGAACAGTGGAGCAAGTGGGGCGATGAACAGAATTTCCTGCTCTCTGGACCCTGGGTAGCCCAGATGAGGAAGTAGCGCATGCATCTGGCTTCATGAGCTCTGCCCTGGTCTCCAGCTGTGATGGAACCAAAAAAGACTCTTGCTTCCTTCAGCGATGTTGTGTCAGATACTAGAAAAACAACTAACACAATGTGTGTGCCTCCTCACTTGTCTCGGTTTCCCTGAATGTGTAAGGAAGCATTTGTACATACCTAGGCTCCGAAGTTATTTGTGGATTTTTGAGGGTAGAGTTGGTAGCAAGATGATTAATGACCCCCAAAATATTCATGTTCTAATCTGTGGGACTTGGGAATGTATCTTGTTGAGATAGAGTGGAAAGGTAGGTAAGTTAAACAGAGGTGGGGGTAGAATGGGAGAGAGAGAGAGAGAGGTGGGTAGAGAGAGGAAAGAGAGAGAGAAGTAGCTAGAGAAAGGAAAGAGAGAGAGGTGAGAGAGAGTGAGCACTGATTTACCCAATATCCAGGTGGGTTCCATGTGAAGTTTACATGGTTTGCAATGTGAGCTAATGAGTCTTTGTAAGAGAGAAGAAGAGGTATTAGGGGGAAATTTGGAATATCTGCTGCTATTAGCAATTAGCCACAAACCAAAGCTACAGATGGCTGCACCTTGATTTTAGCTCATCTCATCAGTTTGCATTTCTGATCTCCTGAGCCATAAAGTCAATCTTTCTCTGTCTGTCTGTCTCTCTGTCTGTGTGTGTGTGTGCGTGCGCGCGTGCATGCGTGCGTAAGATTTTGAAACAGATTTTTGAAACAGTATTCGGGAGGCTGCTTGCAGCGCCATCGTTCTGGGCTCTGAAGGTAATAAACTGGTGTAGTTCTGGTTCTGAGCTCCCGAGTTCATGGTCATTGTCGTACCAGTTAGTAGGAAGTGAACACAAATGCTAGCGTTACGAGTGCCACTAGTGGTTGTGACTTCCGTAGAGGCAAAGGCAGAGAGATAATGAGGATGTCTGTGGAAAATACCAGAATAGTCTCAAATAAAAATTGTTATGTAGGAAGCTAGTAGAATTTATGCTGTTTCAAGAAAACAAAACAAAACATGAATCTTCCTAATTTTATATATGCGTGGATAACTAGTTCAAAAATTAAAAATAAAAAAGATGTCGGCAGGCTACAGAGCACACATGGCAAGGATAAAGAGATCTCAGAACTCAGCAAGTTGTGTGAGAGCGAGGGTTGTCACAGCGTATTTCTGTTTGCTGTTCTTACTCTGACGGTGGCAAGCTCCTTTCTGAGCAGGGGTATGTGTCTCCTGAAGACACAGTTGTCCTCTGTTAACAGACTCACTAGAGTTTTACCCCATAATAAAAAGAGGAGGGGCTGCACATGGATTTCAGTTGGTGGGATGCTTTCCTGACACGCAGGAAGACCTGCCCTGTCCCTCCACCCCAGTAAACCTCCTAAACAGGCATGGGCATAGCCGAGCACAGTCATAATCCCAGCACTTGGGAGGTGGAGGCAGGAGGAGCAGGGGTTTAAGGTCATCTCTGGCTGCCTAGCAAGTTTGAAGCTAGCTTGGGCTACATGAGCCCCTGTCTCCAACAAAGAAAAACGAAGGGATGTACATGTGGGCTGAATTTACTCAGCCCGTGGTGCTCAGCATCTACTTGCTTGGAAAGTGGAGGGAGAGCCGGGTTGGTCTGTGTTGTAACCAGTACACACAGAGACCCAGCAGGGACGAGAGCACAGTCACAGCTCTTCATCCCTGAAGCTGACCCCGCACCCTTGCCCTGGCCTTTCCTACTCCTGTCAGCTGTCCCCCCTCTCCAGTTTCTGCTTTCGGAATGTGTTAGTCTTCCTCTCATTATGTCCGCTCCCCTCAGCTGCCCCTCTGGCCACTTTGCAGCTATTCAGACATCTAAACTGTGCTTGGTTTTTATTTCATACCAGCGTCTCAAGCCCTTGTTGGGAACTATTGAGTGGTCAGTAAAGCTTACCGTTCTTGGCGGTAGTAGGAACTTACCGCCGATTTATTGCAGAAAAATTTCATTTTATTAAGCTGATGACTTTTGCTGGAAGGCACGTTACTCTGTGAGATTCTGAGTTTGATTTAAAGGTCAAAGGAAAATCCTGGTATCTGCAGTCTGGTAGGATGGTTTCTGTAAAACTAAGTAGGTTTTCCCAGTTGGGGAAGTTGCGCCTGGTCAGCAGGAGGCACGCCATTGGGTAGGGGTGGAGGGGTGGGTGTGGAAGTCAGCACGATCTTGTAGCACGATCTTGTACGTTGTATAAAATGTCAGGCTCAGTGAGGTGTGTCAGCGGGATAGACTCCTGAGTGGGCTGTGGGAGAAAGGTGTGGTGACTGCTGAGGGGGATATCCTTCATTGCCATCATCACCCAGAGGGTCTTAATTTGCATAAACATTCCTCAATACATTGCTCAATAAAAAACCTGAATAAAAAGATCCATCTATTGTACATGAGTGTCGTGTTTCTCTGGTTTCCGAGTTCCTAACATTTTCTGTTGGACCTAGTGAGAGGCCTCGGGAATTCTGCACTTACGAATGGTTCCTGTTACTACAGAGAGGATATGACCCTCTTAATTATAATTATCTTGCACAACCATCCAATTATTCACGTTAGCAAACATGCAGTGTAGAGGGAATGCCAAATTTACTGTAGTCATTCTTAACGTGTGAGCACAAAGGGGTGACAGAGAAAACAGAGAAATTTTAAAAGCTGTCAATATTGGAGTTGTCGAAACTCAGGAATAAACATCAGCTATTGTGATGAAGTCACGCAACGGTGTCTGCTGCTTAGAAAGGCCCCACTCCACGCTGCCGTTGCACCTTTTTGTGACGAGAGGTGACTTCTCAAAGTCACTTTGAGGGAGAAATAATCACGTCTCAGTGGAAAGAGTTACAGAATGCTGACCACATGGACAAAACAGCAGCGTGTCAAAACTCATTTTTACCTAATTCTGATCTTCTGCTTGGTATTGGGCCCTGGCCAAAGGAAGTCAAAAGGTGAACGACCCTTGGCAGTGGGGCTCACAGACATGCCGTATTTGGGCTGACCCCAGCTGCTGGGGGTCACATTTATGAGTTTCTTCTCTGATAACTGACTCCAGCTTCAGCTTCTTCTGCTTTGCTTTTAAAAACAGATTTAGATATTTAGTTTTGATTTTAAGTGTAGGCGCGTATTGGTGTGAGCTTATGTGTACTTCCTGTGTGCGGGTGCCTTTAGAAGCCAGGATAGGGCCAGGCTCATTGCTGAAAATTTGGGAAATTCGTACAAACTAAACGAAACTCATGCAGTTTCTCTTTACTTAGAGAGAATTAAGTACTCACTAATCAGAGTTGTGTAATAGCTGTCCCTGTTTTGTCTTTTCTGATGTGCATTTTGGTACCTGTGTGCTAACTCCTGGCGCCTGTTTGCAGAAAATGCCCCCAAAGTGGGAGCACAGAGCACGAAAGATTTCGCATTCTCTCTTCACATTTCCTGCTTGTGAACACTTGCTATATTTACAGTCTACTCCGTTAGCTTTTGCCAGCTTGATACAAACCAGCCACAAAGGAAGACAAAGCTTCAATAGAGGAGTTGCGTCCATCAGATCGGCCTGTGGGGCATTTTCTTGGCTGGTGATTAGAGTAGAAAGACCCACTGACTGTGAATAGGGATAGGTGATCCTTGGCAGGGGGTCTTGGATGGGTGGGGACATCACTGGGCAGCTGGTCCTGGGTGGGTGGGGCCATCACTGGCAGTTGGTCCTGGGTGGGGCAGCTGGTCCTGGGTGGGTGGGGCCATCACTGGGCAGCTGGTCCTGGGTGGGGCAGCTGGTCCTGGGTGGGTGGGGCCATCACTGGCAGTTGGTCCTGGGTGCATGGGCACATCATTGGGCAGCTAGCTGGTCCTGGGTTGTTTAAGAACATAAGATGAGCAAGCCATGGCAGGCAGTCAGTAAGATATGCTTCTTCATGGCCTCTGCTGCAGTTTCTGCCTTGGGTTCCTATCTCTACTTCCTTCAATGACGGATTTTAACCTGGAAATATAAGATGAAATAAACCCTTTCTTCCCCAAGTGGTTTTTGGTTAGTGTTTTATCGAAGCAACAGAGAAACTAAGTAGGATATACTCTCGCAAATTGGCTTTGTGATAGTTGGGTAGCATGTTTTGTAGGCTTGTGTTGGGTAATAAGACTGTTCCTAGAATTTCACTCTCAGCACTGGGGCAGGGTGGTGGTTGAGGAAACACCTTGGTACCACCAGCCCTGTTTTTTCTTCAGTGTGTTTTCCTGTGGTACCAACTACAAAGGTTGCACAAATGACCTTGGATTTCAATCCCTGGGGCCCGAAGGTCATATTGTCCATGCTGCGACTTAGGCTTTGGGAGCTTCTTTTTCTTTCGCGGTGTGGGTTTTACTGCCTCATGAGGAAATGTCACTCCGGGCAGGTACTGACTCAGTGTCCTCTGTGTCTGTCCCACCCACCCCAGTTTGCTTACAAAACATATTTGGAATTTTTTTCTTTCCCAGAAACCAAAAGAGAACTTGCTCTGACTCTAGAGTTTCACACACACCGGTGTTTTTGTGCGTGTGTGTGTGTGGGGGGGCATGTGCATGTACACACATGCACGCACATTCATGTGCCTGTGTGTTTATATCTTCAGTGTCAGTAAACCACTAGCATTTCACGGAAGGTTAAATCTCCTCCTGGTAACATGGTCATGACCCAGGAACAGCACGCCAAGGCGTATTTTAAAATGACAGAAACACCGAATTAGGAAGCCTGGATATCCAATTGGAAATTTCTAGACAAGTAAGAAGATCATCCTAATTACATCTAAATAACCCACCAATATATCTTAAATCTTATATAGAAATAATTAATATTATGAACGTAATCACTAAAACCATTGAAGCAAATATGCAGTAATTTGCAGAGCTGCACTTAATTTTTACAGCCAGGCCCACACGGGAGGCCTCATCTTTATATGTGAAGACGTGAGATTTGGGGCTTTTAAGCAGTCTATCCAAGAAGTTACCAGGTAGCAAGGAACACGTCTGTAACTGGAAGCTGTGTGTTAGTGACCTTGAATCTGACCTTGTTTTCAGCAGTGCTCTGCCCTGCCCCTTTTTTCCTTTCCTTGTGCTATTATCTGGGAACTTACCTACAGTGATATTTTCTTTGTTTTGAAGAATGAGCTTATTTTACGTATGTGCATGTGTGCATGTGTATGTATTGGTGCTCACAGAGGTTGGAAGTTAAGACTGGATTTCTTGGGGGCTATAGTTGTAGGCATTTGTGAGACATGGATGCTGGGACCCACACCCCAATCCTCTGATAAAGCAGTAATGCTCTTACCCATGGAGCAATCTCCCAAGCTCCTCATTTTCAAAATGAATTTTCGAAGAAAGTCAAAGTGTGATTCTCAGACAGTATAATGAAGATGTGTTGGAAATTGTAGCTCAATCAACGAGAAAATCAGGTGGATCTTATGAGAAGTCTTAAAGGCCTGTGTGCGCGAGGGAAGAATGTTGAAGAGCAGAGCAGCAGGCGCAGGGCTAGAGTCTCCCACAGGGGTGGAAGGAAGCCTGTGGAGCTCCGGAAGGACAGAGTGCGAGTGCCTTTGGGCAAGACTGACCCTGCCCATTATCTGTGGGCTTTGGAATTCTGACCTAGATTCACAGAATAGTAAACCTTCTTTCCTAAAGAGCATACAGGTTGCATTGCAGTACAATGAAACACATTTTAAATAAACTACGAAATAGCAGGTTTCCTTGTGGCATCTTCATACATGCTTGTCTTTGGTTGAGTCTCCTTGAATTGCTCTTCTCAGCGCCCTGCCCTTTATCCCTGTTTAAACCATCCCGTGTTAGGATTTCTTGTCCACTTTATAATATCACATATGTTTTATTACAAACTTTTTCTTTCATTTACTGCTTTTCTTTTTTTCATGTTCACCTGTATAGGTGCATGGGTGTGTGCAGGTCTGTGCACACTTGTGTGCATGTACTTAGGGAGACCCTTATGTTAGTGTCTGGACTCTTTCCTGATTGCTCTCCACCTTATCCACTGAAGCAAAGGCTCTCAGCCACACCCAGAGCTCACCTATAGGGCTAGTCTCACTGACCAGCTTGCTCCAGGGATCCATTTCCACCCTTGGAATTGTGGGGTTGGTTGAAGGGCTGCCACACCCCTTGACAGTTATAGAGGCTGTGAGAGTCCTAACTCCTCTTCCTCTCCATTGTGTTGTAAGTTTGTCATGGAGCCCCCCCCCCAAGCCCCCTTATGCAATTTTAACTTGCACTCCCAGAACATAGCAGCAAGGTTCTGGTCACAGAGGAAGGAAGCTCCACCCACCCTGCAGATTCCTCTAACTGGTGTTTACATAACAGAAGTCACAAGCACTGTATCTGCGTTTAATTCTGGTGGGGGAAACTTGACCAAATTTGGTCAGGCAATGCTACCGAAAGTCATTTAAAGGAAGGAGATAAGCAGAAAAGTTTTACACGAATCCTCTGACAAATTTTCTTGGTTTAGGAAGCCACCAGATAATTTTTCTCAATGCCAACTTTGCAAATTCAAGCTGTGAACGAAAGCTGAGCTGGGTTTCTTCTGCGTCTTACAGTCCATCATCGTCAGCAATAAAGGGCCTGCAAATTTGTCAGTCACATTCTGACAGTAAAATCTTTCTTCCTGGTGATGTAGGACACAAAAGGAGCACAGCTTGAGCTTTAGGTCCCAGGCTGAATATAGAGAGCTGATGTTTAGAGCAAAAGAAGTCCTGGACCAAATATATTTGATCATTAAGGTAAGACAAATATGAAAGCCAACAATGCCAATTTTGTGGTCATGGAACCAACCTTAACTGTGGCTCAATGTTAATCAAAAGGTGAAGATATTTAATGTCTGGATTAACTAGCCAAACAGAAAGAAATGGGGAAAAATAGAAAATTAATTTAAAGCAACAGCTAGAGATAAAAAGTCAGATTCAGTGTATGGCTGCAGGGAAAATTGATAAAGCAATTTCTCAGAAAATCTATAAAGTACTGCAGAATAGCCTTGCGATAAGGGTTGCAGGAGAAACAAACATTTACCCTGGCAAGAGGTAGAGGGTTGTTTAATTAAAATTAAGTCTGATCCAAAGGGTAAGTTAATTACCATAGGTCATGATCAAGTGGCATTAATAAAAAGTTAAACCTAGTTGGAAACAAGATGATGTAATATAAAGCCCAGCTTACATGCAAGCTCTTTAGCAGAAGGAGATGGAAGCTTGCTTCACCCTGTTGCTAATTCAACATGTTTTCAATAGCCTGGGACGATCTGAGACCCAGCCAATCTCAGAAAAGCTTTCTGAGACTATGCTTTATCCTGGCACTGATGCATCTGCAGCCTCAGTTTTAGGATGGTTTCCGTCCTCAAGGATGTAGCTCCTACTGGCCTGTTACAAGTCTACAAATGAGACAAGATTGATTGACAGTTATCTGAGAGAAATTTTTTTTTTAATGAAAATGTTAAGCTCATGTGAGGAAATGAAAATTCGGGGCTGGGAAGATGCCTTGGTTACGAAAATGCTTACCGTAAAAGTGTGGGGACTTGAGTCCTGACCCCCAGCATGCACACACAAACTTGGTATGACATTCACCTGTCAGGCCAATGCTAGGGCAGTAGAGACAGACAGATCCCTGAGGCTCATTGACCAGCAAGTCTAGCTGAATCAGTGATCTTCAGGCTCAGGGAGAAATCCTGTTTCAGAAAATAAAGACAGAGATGAAGAAAGACACCATTGTTACCCTCTGGCCTCCATACTGATGTCTACATACATACACATGCACCTGAATACATATGTGTACGCACACACATGCATACTCACACAGAACTACACACACCACACAGTAGATTGTTAAAGCAGTTGAAATGTGGCTCTGCAAGGCTCATGGTTCACATGATCTTGAAGGCACTTTCATGTTTCTAGCATCTATGTGATTCATCTGTGTATGTTGTCTGAGGTTTTCTGTGTATCTCTGGCTGTCCGGTTCCCACAGTCATTAAGTCCCAAAGAAATCACACAGAGGTCTACATTAACTATAAACTGATTGGCCCATTAGCCCAGGGTTCTTATTAACTCTTACAACTTATATTAGCCCATTATTCTAGTATATGTTAGCCACATGGCCCGGTACATTTTTCAGCAAGGCAGTCACATCTTGCTTCTTCTGTGGCGGGGCCAGGACTGTGGAGGAATGAGCTTCTGTCTTTCCAGAATTCTCCTGTTCTCATTGATCTGCCTCTACTTCCTGTGTGGTTGTCCCGCCTATACTTCCTGCCTGACTATGGGACAATCAGCGTTTATTTACAATATAATTGACAGAATACAGACCATGGTCCCACACCATGTGTATACACACACACATACACACACTCACACACACAGAGGTACACACATTACACACAGTAGATTGTAAAGCAGATGAGAGGTCGTCTTGAGCACATGGCTTTGCAAGGCTCATGGTTCACATGGTCTTGAATGCACTTTGATGTTTCTAGCATCTATGTGAGTCATATGTGTACACACACATACACACACACACACACACATATACAGAGGTACATACACAGTAGATCACAAAGCAGATGAGAGGTCACCTTGAGCACATGGCTTTGCATGGCTCATTCTTCACATGGTCTTGAAGACACTTTGGTGTTGCTGGCATCTATGTGAGCATATGAGAGCCATAAGCAAGAAGGGTGCATGAGTACAGTGTCCATAACCAATAAAAGAGGAACACAAGAGACATTCTCCAGATCTGTTGAAGAGCAAAACCTGGAGAGTTCCAGGCTCATTCTTCTCTTGCACCACACCTGTGTTCGCATGGGCTGTTCTCATGCTTTGCTAGAGAAGGGGACACCCAGTGGCTACTGAATTAGTCACCGATTATTTGAGGATCCCAGGTAGAAATCCAGAGACAAATGCCAATGAAGCGTCAAACGGCAGATGTGGGCAGTGCTCTTCCAAAGGTCGCAGAAGAGGAGCTGCTGTGGATGGGGATAAAGCCGCGCTGAGAAGCTCTGCCTGCCCACTGCACAGCGCCACGCTTACAGCTGACAGCACAACAATGTGAGTGGCAGGATTCAAGAAGACAGAATCAGCCTGGCAGCAGCTCTTCCCTGTAGAACAGAAGCAGGAGGACGCCAGGAGCCGCTGGGGAGTGTCGGGATGTCTCCTGACCAGATGATGAGAATGGCCTTGAAGATGTTTGCAAACATCCAAACTCATGCAATTATGCATGTTATGTACGCCAAGTGCTTTAGTATGTCACTCATAACTCACTAAAGCATCTAAAAATGCAAGTTGGGGATCTTTTAGAGGTAAAAACATCGGGGGGGGGCACGCTATAATTGTTTTTTCTCTTGTTACTTGTGCTAACGGTGCGAATGGTGTTTTGCCTTGCTCATTTTTAATCTTTGACCCTGGGCTGAAGAGATGGTTTAGCAGTTAAGAGCACTGACTGCTTTTGCATAGGACCTGAGTTCAGTCCCCAGCACCGACGTGGTGGCTTGCAACAGTCTGCAACTTCAATTCCAGGGCATCCTACTTCCTCTTCTGGTCTCTATAGGCACTAAATAAGCACTCCTGTGGTGAACATACACACATGCGGGCAAATGCTCATCACAAAGAATAATTAAAAACGCCTTAAATCCTGACCCTATATGAAGCTTAGTAAATACTTAATTAAAAAAAACCATGGTGGAGAACTGAAGTATAGGCCTTCACAAACAGAGCAGTAACCAAAGTAGTAAGGTAAGGGGATAAAATAGAGAAGCCAGTGGCCAAGAGTAACTCACAGCTTTTAAAGGTTTGAGTCTGTTGAGGTTTGAAAATAAATTATCCCACATAGGCTCACTCTTTGAATGCTATCAGTACTTTGAGTGGCTTAGGAACTTTAGAAAGTGGGGCCTCACTGGTTTTTGAAGGTTATAGCTTGATTCTTGTTTATGGCCAGAAGAACTCTGTTTCCCAGTTCTCTGTGAGGTGAGGTATCTCCACCAACCATTCGCACTCCTGCATTTTCTCTGCCACAGTGGACTGAAATCTCTCTGAAACTGAGAGTCAAAGGCAGTTTTTGTCTTGTCGTTTCTGTTGATCTTGGTCTCAGTTGACTCAGAAGTGAGTAACGTCGGCTGAAGAGCTTCTTCTGTGGTCGCAGCAGGACTGAGCGTTCTTCTTCCTTGAAGAGATCGGTTCTGTGTGGTCTCCGTGTTAGTGTCTCAGGTGCAGGCTGAGTGCTGGTGGACAGAAGCGCAGTGCAAGCAACAGCGCATTGGACAGCACAGTGCTGAGACCACCCATCCATCTTTCCTTGTTATGGGTAGGACCTGTCCAGGCTCTGTGGAGATAGTCATCACTGCAACCTTAGCTTTCCTGGTTAGGAAACACAACAGGACAACCCTCTTCCTGGAACAAGACCTTCAGCAGAGAATTGAGAGAGTGGGTGTGGGGCAAATCACTCCCAGAGAACTGTGGGGAAAATAGTTATGACAACACCTAGTTTGTGATGCCATTTAAGAGAGATGCTGAAAGAGATAAAAAGACACTACCCTCAGCTGTAGCCATTCACAGACCACGGAATGAGGACCACAAAATCATCCTAGAAGGGGCAGTATCACTTATCACAGAATGAAAGAAATGAGTGCCTGAGAGAGGAGAGAAAGAGTGAACCCTGTGGTTGGCACCATTGGTGTCGCTGAGCCCTGGTGTTGCTAAGATTTCCTGTGTGTACTTGGGAGTAGAATCCCATGTGATTGTCATGTTTGGGGGACCAGAGCTTCCCAGGCTCCGCTGGAAGGTGAAGCTGTGATTGTGAGAAACCCTGCTTACACCTCAAGGGACAGGGTCCCAGGAGTCACTGGATGACATCATTCTTGCCGTTGTCACTTTTATCCTTAGTCTTCGGCGTGAACTTGGGGTGGAAATGAGTACCCAGCCCTTTCCCTCAAACCCAGACACTTTAAATTTCATCCCAATTGAAAGCCGAAGTGTTATTGTTACATATAAAACTGACTGAACGAGCACCTTGGGCCTCCTGGTAATTAGTTTAAGCTGGAGTAACCCTGGCCAAAAATAATAAAAAGAGAATCTCCTATCTCTTTATTAAGCTGGGTTATAGCAATTGGACACAGTTTATTTGAGTCTGCAGGGACAGAGAGTCCCCTGAAGGAAGAACGCAAAGAAAGAAAAAGGCTCCTTACTAATCAGCCAGAAAACGCCTCTCCTATTGATCTCTTCTTTTTCCTTCTCCTTACTCCAAATAATTCCCGTTCTGTCCCTCTCCATCCAGTACAACATTTTGTCCTGTAACTAAAGGTTCAAAGAAAACATGGTATATGTAATCAAATCTGTTGCTTTCTATTGTGTGTGTGTGTGTGTGCACGTGCACACACATGTCTACCATACCACAGTGCATGTGTGGAGTGTAGACGGATCTTTCTGTCCAGCTGCCAGCTCACAAAAAAGGTCACGGAGACTTATTAATTAAGCTCGGCCTTAGCTTAGGCTTGTTTCTAACTAGCTCTTAGATAACTTAAATTAACCCATATTTTTAAATCTACGTTCTTCCACCTACTTGTGACCTCATCTCCATTATGCCCATCCAGGTTGTTCTGCATCTGACTGGTGACTCCACCTTCTTCTTCCCAAGCTCTCTCTGTCCAGAAGTCCCACCTATACCTTCTGCCCAACTATTGGCTGTTTAGCTTTTTGTTAAACCAATCATAGTGACATATCTTCACAAAGAGTGAAGGTCTATTCCGTAACAGTGGAGTTTGGAGGACGACATCAAGTGCTGGTCCCTGCCTTCCACCTTGTTTGAGGAAGGTGGATCTCTTTGTTGGTTGTCTGTTGTGTACATAATGCTAACTCATCTGCAAGCTTCAGGGGAGTCTCCCATCTCTCTGTAGGAGCACAGAGATTACAAAGGCATGACTCCATGCCCAGCCTTACATTTGTTCTGGGCATACAAATTCATGTCCTCTCACCTATGTGTCAAGAACTTCACCCAGAGAGTCAGCTCTGCAACCCCAAAGTGTGTATTTCTGAAACTGACAGTGACTGTATTATGGACAGGGAACTGTGTGATATTTCAGTGCTTGCATAGGTGTGTAGTGAGCAGATCAGGGCCGCTAGGACTTCCTTCTCTTCAGATATTTGGTGTTTCTTTGTGTGAGGAATCTTTTCATTCCTCTTGCTCTCGTGTTGTGTAATGTGTGCATTTCATGAACTATGGTCATTCCACTGTGCTTTATAATAGCAGGGCTTAGCTCTCTTATCTATGGCTTTGTTCTCATTAGCCAATTTCCCTCCACCCTTCTTCTTATCTTCTCATCATCCCTAGTCTGCCCTCTTACAACATCAACTTTTTTTTTAACTTAAGTAAGCACATGCAATGTTTCTCTTTCTCTGCTGGGTTTACTTCACTAACTACAATGTCCTTACTTCCATCCAGATGGTTGCTCATCCCAGGACTTCATTCTTATTCTGCCTGAATAGTATTCCATGGTGCATTTGTACCACAATTTCTTTATCTCTCTGTCAATAGACTGCTTGGTTGATTCCACATCTTGGCTATTGTGGGTGTTGCCGCTGTACACACAGACCTGAGGTTCAAGTCCATTTCCTTTGGATATATTGATAAATCGTCATTTGATGTTTGAGCTCTCTGAGAAGCTAAATCTAGAAAGAGAGTTGACCCTAGAGTTCAGATCCAAGAATGTTGGTCCATAGACATCCTCCAAAGCCCCTGTCTGGGGCTGAGCTGGACCGCTAACTCTATGGCAAGGGGGAAGGAGAGCAGCAAAACAGCCCGAAGGTAAAAGCTTCACATCCTTGAGAAGAGCGGAAATGTGAGTCCTTTCTAGCAGATGCCATCATTTAGACTGTGCCATTAAAATGCCCAGAGTGGGAACAGGACGCCGGATATTCAGCGGTGGTGAGGTCAGCCATGGATTGAAAGCTCCTGGCCAGGAACTCAGCTGGCTGTTCCAACTTTGCCAGTTTCTGCTGAATGCTGTGACCCTGACTTGGTGATGTTACCCTCATCTGCTCTCCCAAGAGGTCTCTCTAGCACTGCATACCCCTGACTTCCCTGTGTTGTTTGGCTGCTGCTTCTATCTGCAGCTTGCTATTTATTGTTTTACTTTTTGCTTGCCACTTACTTAGTAAATCCACTCATTCCAAACAAGAAACACTGCTATTATAGATCACTTTTCCTGTCCTCACAGAACACCCATTGATGTAAGATTTGGTACCCAACTTTCCTTATGAGACAGAATCTCAATGTGTGGTGTTCAGTAGTCTGGAATTTACTAGTGCAGTTGGAACTTGTAGTTCCAGTACAGGGCAATCTGCCTACTCCTTTCTTCTCAGTGCTAGAATGACAGGTGTGAGCCACCACATCCAGTTTAGTTTTTTTTTATTTTTTCCATTCAAAAACATAATTAAAGAAATAAAATTTTTACATTTCTTCCCCTTCTCCCAGTCCCCTCCCGCTACCCCCCAACCCCTCCTCCCTCCCCCTTCTTCCTTGAAAGAGGGCATGGTGCCCTGGCCTGTTGGAAGTCCAAGGCCCACCCCCCCTCCCTCCTGGCCTAGGAAGGAGTGCATCCAAAAAGACTCGGTTCCCAAAAAGATAATACATGCAGAAGAGATAGGTCCTGGTGTCATTGTTGATGGCTTCTCCTTCTGCCTCCTTTCGCCGCCACATTCAGAGAGATGATTATGGTATGTACTCACTCGTTAGTGGACCCTAGCCATAAAATAAGGGACACTAAGCACGTAGCTCACAAGCCCAGAGAAGCTGAATAGCAAGGTGAACCCAAAGAAAGCATATACAGATCCTCCTGGAAGTTGGAAGTAAACAAGATCATCAAGTAAAAGTTGGAAGCCAGGGGGCAGGGATAGAGCTGGAGGGTAGGGGAGCAGGGGAAGGGGAGGGGGGAAGGAGAAGGGAGAAGGACTGGGGAGAGCTTGGGGGAGTGGGAGGGTGAAGATGGAGGAAAGGTGGACTTTGGAGAAGGGAATAAGATATCTACATTAAGAGAGTCATTTTAGGGTTGGCAAGATACTTGGCCCTGGGGATCCCAGGTGTCCACGGGCATGTCCCCAGCTAGTTATTCGGGCAGCAGAGGAGAGGGTGCCGGAACTAGCCTTGTCCCATAGTCACATTGATGGTTATCTTGATCACCATTATAGAAATTG
>PVIU01006339.1:49316-103273 GCA_004026605.1 Ondatra zibethicus
TAGAGACAGAGACCCACATTCACATCAGAGCAATGGATTGAGCCCCCAAGGTGCAGTTGAAGAGCAGAAGGTGGGAGAAGATGAGTTAGGAAGTTAGGACCGTGAGGGGCTGGTCCACCTACTGAGACAGTGTGCCTGAACTAATGGGAGTGCACCAATCCAGCTGGACTGGGACTGAATGAGCATATGATCAAACCAGTTTAGATTTTATTCAATTTTAAAGATAAGAAATGCCGTGTAGAAAAGAATAAAGAGGCTTGCTAGAATTCTCACACCATCAGACCCCAGATTAATCTTCATTCCTCTATTTACCCCCTCACCAAGTGACAGACAGCTCCGTATAAGCATGTAAACTTTTAGGTATTACTAGGTTAACTCAGCACAAATCAAAGACCAGAAGTAGTTATTGCATATGTGCATCTGTTTGTGTCGCCGAGGAATGTAAGATGAACCTTTAGGACAAACTAGGTGCTATTTGCTTTGGGACACATCTCCAACCTGACAAGAATTGCTGACTGACTGTATTTTTGCACGTTGTGGGAGGAGATGTTGAGGTTTGTAACCGGTAATAAAACAATTGTATCTACTGTGATATAAACCACGAGCCAAGAAACACACATCCCTGTTTAGGTAGTGACAGAAGGAGGGCTGCGGCAAGGCTTCTATTGCAGCCCGGTCTCATTAAGCCTGGAATGTGTGCAAAATCACTAACTACAGCTTTGCAGAGTGCTCTCTCAGACCGTGGCTGGGGGCTGAGCTTGGCAGCTTGTGCCACCCAAAGATGATACTGCGATAGCTGTGCTCCCTCCAGCAGCATCTGTACAGCCAGGCAATAAATAGCTTGCGCCTTTTGCTGGAGGCGGCAAGCACCGCTTTGCAGGGGTAGTAAAATCCCGAAAGTTGTGGGAACATCCGAAAGCAACTTTCTTGGCGTCAGATGGAGGGGATTCACACCTGAATAAGCAATTAGCACCAAACTCATCTGAAGGGAGGTGGAATGTGCACACCCACTTTCTTTCTCCCAAGGAAGCAGGTTTCCCCATCTCTGACGATACATCATAATCAGGGCTTTTCTTAGCCTTTTGGAGGATACTGAGTCTGCTGAAACGCTCATAAATAAAGGACCCACACCCAGGAGATTCTTCAAGTCCATATGTGGCTGAGTCCATTTTGGGTACCTTTCTTCCCCTCTTCTCTTCCCACGTATTCTGACTGTCCTCTGATCATTCGGGCAGGGGTATTGGTATCTGGTACTTCTCTGGGCTGTAAATAAGAGGCTTTATTTCAGTGACAGCTAGTTTTCCCATTGCTGTGATAAAATACCAGGACAGAGCAACTTAAGTGAGGAAGGTTTCAGTGTGGCTCACAATTCAGGGTACAGTCACCATGGTGGGGAAGCCAATGAGCTCCATGGAGCTGGCCACACTGCCTCCCTCTGCAGTCACAGATTGGGAGGGATAAATGCTGGTGCTCAGCCAGTCAGCTTTCTCCTTTATATTCAGGCCAGGATCCATGCCCAGGAAATGACATCACCCACATTAAAGAGTTTGAGCCTTCCCTGCCCCCTAAATTAACCTTATTCAAGATAATCCCTCACAGGCATGCTAGAGGCTAAATTATGTGCTAGCCCAGGTGTGCCTGCACTTCGTCTCCCAGGTGAGTCTAAATCCTCATTGCTAATGCTAACCATTACAGCTTCCTGAAGGGTGTATGTAAGAAAAGCAGCAGATGCCACAACAGGTATCTTGGGTTCTGCCCATTCTCCTTGTACCACGTGATGTCTGGACAGATCTGTAAAGAGAATTCCAGAACACAGATAGACAGAGCACACTGAAGATGCCATACAGATGATTCTACATGTGTGGAGGTTGAGACAGGGCCAAGCTCTGTGGAGTCTGAGCTGTCTAGTGGTCTACACATTTCTCACAGATCCAGGATGCCTGGCATATCTATAGGAATGGTGGAGCATACACAGCCATGTCCCTGGAGACCCCCAAGACTGCCAGAGCTAAGGGATCTGGACTAGGTGGAAGGCTCAACCAGTTAGTGCTACTTCTGTGCTGTATACTAACAGTCAATCCTTAATTGCTTTCCCTTTTAAGGAGACTGAGGAGCTAGCTTATCTCTGATATTTGCTCAGAATTTAAAATAAATAAATCAAAGATGATTTTTGGGCAGAAAGATTTTTGAATGGGTTTATTAGAGATGCCTTTTATAGTTCTGCTCTCCATAACTGGGGTTGCTTGCATACTTTGCTTTGGTCATGGTCATTGATGTGGGATGTCCTTCTGTATATGTGTTGCTTTTATTGGATAATGAATAAAGCTACTTGGGCCAATGGCTTAGCAGAGTAAAGCCAGGTGGGAAGTTCAAACAGATATATAGAGAGAATAGGTAGAGTCAGGGAGATGCCATGTAGCTGCTGAAGGAGCCAGATGCCCTGGAACCTTACCTGGTAAGTCACAGCCTTGTGGTGATACACAGATTAATAGAAATTTGTTAATTTAAGATGTAAGAGTTACTTAATAAGAAACCTGAGCTAATAGGCCAAGCAGAGTTGTAATTAGTATAGTTTCTGTGTGATTATTCAGGTCTGGTCAGCTGGGAAATGAACAAGCAGTCTCCAATTACAAAATGGGACCCAATGTGAAGCACACACCCACAACCCCGAGATTAAGAGTCTCATGCTCTACATACTTCAGCCAGAAAGCGAATGAGCAGTCTTCAATTGCACGTTATAGTCTGTTCACCCTGTCTGCTTCACTCAAAAGAGGCTGAGAGTTGATTCCGCAGGAGATTGTGGAGTCTGCAAAGACTGCGGAGGTTGTGGAGGGAGGTTTCCAGGATCTTCCCGGTATAGGGGAAGAAGTCAGAGGTTTGTTTAGTGGTGCGGGCCACAGAAAGGAAGACGTGAGAGATTTTCAGCAGGTAATGAGGACACACACTCATAATACATTTGGAGAGAGAGAGAAAGAGAGGGAGAGAGAGACAGAGAGAGACACACACAGAGAGACAGAGAGAGATAGCTCCCAGGAAAGCTGGGCTGAATAACCTCCCCAGCCATATCCCATGGCTTTGCTAATGGTTCTTTATGGATAGAAGCAAACACTTCCAAGATCCTCAGGTTCCATAGCCATAGTTTACATCAGATGCTTAACTATTTATAATGGAAGGATTCATCCTAGCAGTTCAGGCTTTCACATTATTTCCCCCCTCTCTAAGATGTACTCCAAAACCCAGCCACAACCTTGCTGTCCAGCCACTCCTCATTGCTCTTTAAATCCTAGCTCAGGCAGAAGCTATCAGGATCTCATCCTGTAGATCTGCACATGGGTAAGCCCTTTCAAACATCAAATAGTCCATGTGGGTAAGCTTCCTCCACCAACTAGTGGTCCACATGGGTAAACCTCTTCATCCAGTGGTCCATGTGGATAAGCCTCCGCCACCCCTGCGGTCCATTTGGATAAGCCTCTTCTACCATCCAGTGGTACATGTGGGTAAGCCTCTTCCACCATCCTGTGATCCACATGGGTAAACCTCCTCCACCATCCTGTGATCCACATGGGTAAACCTCCTCCACCATCATGTGATCCACATGGGTAAACCTCCTCCACCATCCTGTGATCCACATGGGTAAACCTCCTCCACCATCCTGTGATCCACATGGGCAAGCATCCTCCACCATCCTGTGATCCACATGGGCAAGCATCCTCCACCATCCTGTGATCCACATGGGCAAGCATCCTCCACCATCCTGTGATACACATGGGTAAACCTCCTCCACCATCCTGTGGTCCACATGGGCAAGCATCCTCCACCATCCTGTGGTCCATATGGGTAAACTTCTATGGTTTATGTCCTAGCATTTTAGGCAATGCCTTGATCATGAGTTTGCCCATTATTTTTCTTCTGAATCCCAGCTCTCTAAAGCTCTGCAGTGATGCTGTATCTGCTTTGCTCTGCACTATAGTCATAGACACTCATGGGGATGAGGAATGGGTGAAAGAAGAAATCCAGGCTGATAGATATTGAATGACGAGTTTCCTTGAAGCACAGCCATTCAGTAATACCTAGTGATTGAAGAAAGCATTCCACTGAAAACTGTGTGACCTATGGTAACAAAAGTGAGGGAAATAATATGTGAACCAGAAGTTCATATCTAGCGTTGACAACAACAGATATGGTTTGCCGGTATAGCACACATAATGGTTAGGGCCTTTGAATCCTGAAATAGACAAGCAAGAAGTAAGTCTATCACACTAGTCAATGATCCAGTTATTGAATTCTTCTCCACTTGTGTCTCCATATTTCTAAGTCCCTTCATCTTCATGTGCGTGGTCATGTGTGTACATGTGCATGTGTTCCATGAGGACCCCAGAGAATGACAAGAGGTGCCAGTCTTCAGGTGATATGCATCTTGATGTACGAGACAGAGTTTTCCACTGTCCTGAAACTCTCTGAGCAGGCTATGTTGACTGGCCAGTGGGCCCCAGGGACTCAACCCATCTTTACCACAGAGGGTTGGGAGTGGAGTGAGTGCCAGGTGCCCAGCTTTGGAATACGGGTTCTAGAAACCAAACAGATCCTCATGCTTACAAAGCAAGCTCTTTACCAACTGAACTATTTCCCCAACCCAGGCCTCATCTTCTGCTATGCACTGTGAATATTAAGTAGGAATAGTGCATGCACAATGGTTAGGTCACAATATGTATGGCTTATTGTCAATACATGCTATAAGAACCAGGTGGGAACTGCTATAGTACATGTGAACTCAGAACTGTGTTATGCTTGAAGCATGTTATATTTGTCTGAAACTTTCCCCAAGCTGAACTTTTAGAACATGCTCAGAGTATCAGTTTATGATAGGAAACTGCCATTCCATAGTCTGCTTAATAAATTAATTTTATGATCTCCATTTTGGGTAAATGTATGCGATTTCAGTCATCAGCATTCAGTAGCATTGTCCTACATTTCAAAAACATCAAAGCATTTAATGTCCTCAAATGCCAATTTTACACACGTGCGTGCACACACACACACATACTTTCATAGATAATACTAGCAAGATTTTCTACTTTGAATTTCTTTTCAGCGAGAGTAATCGAACTTGTTGTTTGTCTTTGAGAATTTATGACCAAAGTCGGACTCCTAAGGCCTTCTTTATTTGCATATGTTAGGAGGTCTATATCACGTTAATTTACATCTTTTGCTAAAAATACATATTAAAAACTAAACTTTAGCAATGGCCATAGAACCGTAGTATGACACAGCCAGAAGATTAATGGGACATTAAGGACTAGGTCAACTAGTGGTTGCCTGAGAAAGTTTCAGTAAAGGTACTCTGTTAGCCATTTGGGGAGGCCTGAGAGGCCCAGTAGAGTCCAAAATGATTTAAAGATTATATACATATAATCCAGGATATATATATATATATCTCCAGGCAGTTGTGAGCTACCTGCTTTGGGTGCTGGAAACTGAACACCAATCCTCTGCAAGAGCAACAGACTCTCTTAACTGCTAAGCTAGCTTTCCAACCTGGAACTTGTATTTTAAATGACGGAAGGGAGGCATTATCAGGATATCATGGTAGATAAATACAGAAGCCCTCAGGAGGCCCAGGTGAAGAAAAATGTAGAAACTGTGGATATCTGCAGGCACTGGTTTGATTATGTAGTTTCCTCATTCATTCATTCAGAAAAAATTATTGATAATCTCCAAATTAATGAATATTATGAGGCTATCTCAAAAACCTAAGGGAGTATTGGTGACAACACCTGGCATTAACATACTTGATATCATGTTATACTGAAAGGCAAGAGGCATGCTACTGCATGTAGCCCAGTTTATTCTATGCTTGCTGTATGCACTATAAGAAGAGGAAACACTCACAAAGGGAGCCAGACAGTTTTGAAGGCTTGAGGAAAGCTTCAAGGAGGAGATGATGATTGAGTTGGGTTTAATAGTCACTGTTAACTACACGAGGTCTGTGCTCTCAGAGGAAGACTGAAATGAGTACATGAGAGACTCAGCAGGACAATGTGCTCCTTAATAAGGTGACAATTGCATGGGTTCAGATTATGGCTAAAGTCACTTTGACTGAAATGATTAAAAACCCTGTCTCAAAATAGTGGGACAGCAAAGACATGTCCTCTCATCTCTCGGTGGCTTCAGATGTTTAGCACTCAGGTCTCTTGTCTTCTGGCCTGTGGGTAGCTTCCCAGGGAGTCACACTCATCTCTCATGTCCCTCCTCCTGGTGGCTTCTGAAGGTCAGTCACCCACAGCCTATCTTGTGTCCTTTTGTTTCACAGTGTCTTCACAGAGTTAGTCCCACATGCCTGACTTTGGCTTCACATTCATCTTCCATCCTGGCCTCTTTTCCATGCTGTTATCAAGGTGTCTGAGGAAGTTTCCTGCTGTCCATTGAAGGAAGTCTGTGTGGGGAATGCAGATAAATGCAGGTACTCTTGGAGGTCATAGAGGGTGCTAGACCCCCAGAAGCTTGAGTTCCAGGAGGTTGTGAACTACCTAGGTGCTAGGAACCCAACTTGCTAGAGAAGTACTTGCTCTTAACCGCTGAATCATCTCTCTAGCCCAGTCTCTCATACACTATTGGCAATATACGGGTCACATGGGCACTCCTAAGACAATCCCTTTTAAATGGTACATCCATTGTGAAAGCTAAGAGTGGTAGTGATATCATCTTCCTCCATAGCACACAGGTAGAGCAGGGAAGAGTCCAGTCAGGAAGGCAGAAGGAATGGGAAGTTACTTAGGAAACCCATTATGCTCACCCCAGGAGGGTGTAAAGTGTTATTGTTACCTTATTAGTATCAGTAGCAGACAATACTGTCTTCCTCACTACCATTGCCTAGACTAGAACCCTGGGTGTTGGGAGCTGCCTAGGGCATCTGTCTGTATGCTTGTGTATATTTGATTCAAATATATTGATTCAAAAGAGTATTAATAGTATTTATGTTAAATATTATGCCTCAAAATACAGTCACCATCTTGGAGGGTCTTTGGGATCCATTAAAATCAATTTCTCTTGAGACATTTTAAACATGGAATTCTCTAAGAATCATCAGTCCTTAAATAAGATATGCTCAGAGGCCCATATGATGCTATGAAAAGTTAGGTTTGTTGTTGTGGGAGCTCCTTCCACTCCTTCAGCCACTAGCCTTTAAGATACCAGCCCACTTGGGTGTGGTCTCTTTGGTTTGAAAAAAGCAGTGGGAGCCATGAGCTCCCTCTCTTGCTTCAGACTCTGCTTCCGGCTACCAGACTCTCTTCCTGGTCTTGCAGAGGGCTGTTGTCTAGGACAGTGATCTGTAAGCTTTTCCTTTAAATAAATAACCCTTTTATTAATCATAATTCCAAACTGGTGTAGGATTGTTTTGTGACTTACTCCATTAGTTTGTAGAAAGAGTAAGCAGTGATGGTGGTGGTGGTGATAGTGGTGGTGGTGGCAGTGATGATGATGATGATAATGGTGGTGATGGCAGTGATGATGGTGATGGTAAGTGTGGTGGTGGTGATGGTGATGATAATGGTGGTAATGTTGATGATAATGGTGGTGGTGATCATGATGATAAGTGTGACAATAATCTACAAATAACTGCCAATTTGCCTTAATGACAAACCTCAGAAGATGATGATCCAATTCAAATAGAGTTGTGATGTCTTCATTGTACACAGAAAAGGAAGAAACCCTAGGACATCAATCAGTCTTTCAGTTTTCATATTGATTAACACTAATGGCTTAAAACTTTGATGAAAGCAATATTGTACTGATTTATGGTTTATGAAAGCTATTGACATATGTGAAGACACAACAAGGGATCTATTTTAGGAATGATTACAATATATGGCCACAGGTATTATCTAATTATTGAGTAAGCACCAGTGATGAACTCCCCTAATAAAAACACCGCATGCTTTCCAGGGACCAAGACACTGAAATCATGGCTGCTGCTGCCTAAATGGTCTGTACCTTTTCTCCAGCTTTGAATAGAAAGGCTCACTATGTTCTTTTAGAAGCAGAGGATGGGTGAGCGCATCAAATGTTTTCTACTTTTACCTCAGCTCCCTTCTTTTGATCATCAACTTCTCTGTTGAATTCATCTTGTTTCTCTTTTCTTATTTTCCTAAGAATTCACCTTTGTACATCTACCTATAAAAAAACAAAAAGCTTCAATTTAAAGTAACAATGTTGCCAACTCTTTTGTACTTGTAATTTAGAGTTTTGGATGCCAGTGCCTTATATCAACAAAACCTATAGACCCTGGGTGTCATCAGTTCCCTGCAAGGAAGTCCTCATGATGAACCCCTGTAGTTGGAATATCCGTTATCATTTTCATTTTTTCTATGTTTTTCTGATGATTTAATTAGTCGTTGTCATTTCTCTTGTCCCATTTCAGGTAGGAAAACACTCTTGGAAAAGAAAATTAGAGCTATCTAGTGGAGATCATGTTTGAATGGCAGCAACTTGAACTTAGCGTCAACCTCCTGACTCTCATCGTTGGTCTTCTGTATTGTAAGGTTAGAGTTTCAAGATACCATAGAAACACAGAGTGTAACACTCTGTTGAAAAACTGAAAACCTTTCCTGTAAGAGCAACAAGAAGATGAAGATATCCATGCTTGACACATCTATTCAATTTGTTAGTGAGAAATCTTAGCAATTATGTAGGAACAAGTGATAAAGAACTTGTAGATCATAATGGAAGAGGCAATCTTGAGCATGGCTATGAGAAATGCAATCTTACATTACGTTGTTGCAAAAGAAAAGAAAAGAAAACTCCCTCACAGAAGAAAACTCCACACAATTACCTCAAAAGTAATTATTCAGAAAGTTTCAGGAAACAAAGTCAACCTAAAAATTTGCTTATATTTCTATGTATCAACCATGAACAGTCTAGAAAGAAAGGAAGAAATAATCCTATTTGTAATAGTAACAGCTAATAGTACTTGCCTTGAGAATATGTAAAATGTAAGCTACACAACACAGCAAATAAAGGCATACAGAAGAGTAGAACTCTGCTGGTGTACACGTGTGGAAGGCATTGGTATTGTTAGAATGTCCATACCACCCCCAGATGATTGGCTACAGACTCTGTTATCTCCATCAGAGTCAATCCTCAGATTCACACAAAACCACAAAAGACTAAGTTCGAACAAAGCTGTGTTGAATATATTGGACTTCAAAATGTATGACCAAATCACAGTACTTCAAACATTCTGTTACATGTCTAAAGGTAGACATATAGACAACAGAACACAGTGAAGCTGTCAGAGACAAGTATTCAGACCTTTTTGGTTGACTGATCTTCGGCAAGAGTGCCAGGAACGACTGCTCATTGTGTCTGGCACTTGCACTTGGGATGGAGGTGTTTAGGAACTGGGGTGGCCAGAGTTGTACAATGTCATGAATGAACCATGTACTATTGAATTGTTCTTTGTGAATTTCAACTCAATAAAATTCAAAAGAAAGAAAAAGAAGGATGTGGAAGGATGCCAAAGCAGAGACCTGAAGGGCGAAGGGCTAGACCAGGTAAAGCAGAAAGAGTAGGTGGGTGAGGACTGACTGCTCTAGACACAGAGACGGGAAATACAAGCAGTCTGATTTGGGGGTGAGTCTGGGGAGACACAAGTTACCTTCAGAAACTGGGGGCCAAACAGCCAGAATGCAACAACAACATGAAAAGGGCAAGAAAACCACAGGGCACTGTGCTAAGTCCGCTGGGTCCACGTGCTGCTGCCCCAGATACAGTATGACTTTGCCGGGTAGGGACAAAAGAGACAGAGTGCAGCCAGCTAGTGGTTGAAGATGGGGGAGTGATGAAGCCAAACTAGACAAGGGTGGGAGTGAGGATGGGATCAGGCAGCTAGGAAGCCACAGAATGGATGGGTAGACCCAGTCAACAGCTGCATGGGGGAGACTACAGCGATGCTAACAAGGAAAAACCTCCAGTAGTGGTCAGAAGATGGAGGTGAAGGAAACAGCCTCCAATGGTGGTCAGAAGATGGGGCCAGAGTGCTTGTTCCACTTTATATTGCAAAGTTAAGAGTACCTAGCTCAGGCTGGCTATGGGAAAGAGCTGCGGTATGTGGAAATTCAGATCATGGGACAGAAAGGGAAGTAGTGTACTCAGAATCCTACATGGTTGTTGAAGTCATCAAGGAAATTGTTGAGAGGAGCAAAGATGAAAGCTAGCGGCCACAGTCCTCCCTGAATGGCAAGGTGTGGCCTTTCCCTAAGAGATGACAAGGACACTCAGTTGCATTTTTAATGACCTGAGCCTTCCAAAGAAAGAAGACAGATGGTCTTACGGTACCATAAGGAAGAGCACCTATCTAACCCAGCCTTGAGGACCAGGGGTGGGTTCCATGTCTAGGGACACCTGTATTCATCCTTTAACTTTGGCTGGAGCCAGAAGAAGGTAGCATTTAGGGAAAATAGATGAAGGGTGTAAGTGAATTTCTTGATGATAGATTGGGAATTTCAGTTCGGATTCTGAAGTTTGTAGTCTGAAGCTGAGCTTTGGCCGGATGAAGGAGGGGTGAACTGAGATAAGATGACAAATGCCTGTCAGGTGCATGGGCTTCTGGTAATCAGTGGCTTAGAAAGGGCTGTAAAGCCCTTCTCACTCAGTGTGATTGATCCTAAATCTCACCAACAGGTCCAAGAAGCAAAAATTTGATAAATAAACTGTAGATGGAAGTTTCTGTCCTACTTGGTCTCACAGCTGTTCAGTCCCACCCAAATAAGCACACAAGGGCTTATATTAATTGTAAACAGTTTGGCCTATTGCTCAGGCTTATTACTAACTAGAGCTTACAACTTAAATTAACCCATAATTCTTGTTTATGTTTAGCCACGTGGCTTAGTACCTTTTCTCAGTAAGGCATTCTCACCTTGCTTCCTCTGCGTCTGGCTGGTGACTGTGTCTCTGTCTTTCTTCTTCCCAAAATTCTCCTAGTCTGATCATCTTGCCTATACTCCTGCCTGGTGACTGGCCAATCAGTATTTCATTAAACCAATATAAGTGACAAATCTTTACAGTATACAAGAGCATTAACCCACAGCAATAAACTCTTTTCAAAATATTTGCAAACTTTATTATAAAAAAATCACATGCTGAAATTAACCAGATCCAATGTCTATAAACTTCTAGAGTTAGAACAACCTTTCCAAAGCTTTAGAGCTTCACAGTGGATTTTAACAAATATAGTTTTATGTGTTTATCCACCACAAAAATCCATAAAATCTAGAACTAGAAATGAGCTTTGTATGTCATTTCATAACTTGTATCTATTGCCCATATTCGGTTAGTAAATGTATATTTTTTGGTAGTATTAGAGTTTAAATTTAGCTCCTCACACATGTTAGGCACACTCTGTGCCACTGAGCTTTATCCTCAATGTACCTCAAGTGCTGCTGTGGGAAAACCTTTCTGTTTGTTATTAATATACGTTGCTTTCATTAGTTGATAATAAAACTTGCTTTGGCCTATAGCAATGCATAATATAGCTAAGCTGAAGAGCCAAACTGAATACAGGGAGAAAGAAGGGCAGAGTCAGGAGAGGTGCAAGCCAGCTGCCCAAGAAACAAAACACCAGTAGACTGGTTAAAAGCCATGACCATGTGTCAATACATAAATTCATAGAAATGGGTTAATTTAAATGTAAGTGCTAGTTAGTAATAAGCCCTAACTATAGGCAAAGCAGTTTGTAATTAATATTAAGCCTCTGCGTGATTATTTAGAAGTGGTTATTTAGAAGGGTGGGACAGAAAAACCTCTATACAAAGAACTTTTTGAGACAGACTCAGTTGCACAAGCTGGCCTTGAATTTACTCTGAGGCTCAATTCATTCTGTAGCTGAGGCTTGCCCTGAGCATGCAATCCTCCTGCCTCAGCCAAATGATTGGGACTACAATAATGCAATACCAGACCCGGCAACTGTTCCATTTGCTAAAGGATAAATTGGTTTCTGGCAATTGTTTCTTGCTGTTGTGTCCTTCAAGAGAGATAGGGATGGACCACGACCAAAAGATGCTCATTAGACTCCATCCCCTACCCTTGTGTGTTAGAAATCATGGAGAGAGGGAGGTTCCCCTTGGCTCACTTTGAACATGACACCTCTATAGCTGGAGGTAAGGCAATCTCTCTCTCTCTTCTTTCTTTCTTTCTTTCTTTCTTTCTTTCTTTCTTTCTTTCTTTCTTTCTTTCTTTCTTTCTTTCTTTCTTTCTTTCTTTCTTATGGTTGTTGTAGTTGGACAGACAGTCCATATGACAATGTGGCCATGGAAGGGAACTAGTTTCCCTGGGATAGTGGAATGAGGGTAGGTACTCTTTCCTTGAGAATGAGGGTGTGCTGGAGAAACACAGACAATTCCTCTGCAGGTTATTATTGGAGATTATCATCCCTCAATTTGGCCACCATGGAGGGAAAGGCTCAGAAGGCTAGAATGAGTCAGTCCTTCAAATGGGAGATGAGCATAGTACAAGAACTCAGTCAGTAGACTTTATCCCCTGATGGGGATCTGCCTCAGAGGGCTCTGAAAGCAGCTGCTAAACACCCACTCATAAATTATCCATCTGTGTGTTCATATTTCCTCCTGATGCTCACACAAATTCATCTCATGAATTCACCCGCACGACTCAGTGGCCTGAATTACTTAGCGCAGGTCTCTATGTCTGCCCTCGCTGATGAGCTTGGAATCGGAACCCCTGGTGTGGAGTCACAGCAGTGGCAAGCTTTGGGGTTCTGGAGACAGATAGTAATTAGCCAGGGCTCACCATCTGCACGGTGCTTGGGGGAAATTTAAAAACCCGGAAAAGCTCCCTGACCTCTGTGCTCTGTTCAATTTGTTCCTTGTCTCGGCAGAGAGGAGACACTATCTTCAATAGTGCACTGTTTATTGTCCCTGCTGCATGAGTTGGATGTTATGAAGGTTGATGTCTCGGGCATGTTTTAAATAGGAAAAAATTGATGCTATTTACTTTACTGATATCACTGAATGTGTGCATGGTTGAGTTCAAACACATTCTGGGCATTCAGGCTTACCATGATTCGTGCTTTGCTCTCCACTCACCTAAAATACATGTACAAATCAGGGTGCTTATGTTTGTCCAGCCTTGGGCATCAAAGAGACAACAGACACTAATTTAAGATCTCTAAATTCCACCTTTTCAAGTGTGAGTCAGAGAAAGCCTGGTTTCCAAGTCGGCTGGGCAAACTCGAGATTGCACGGAAAATAGCCACCAGTCCTGGCTATTGTTGTTTTCATTTCTTATAAGCATTACTTGTCAATGGCGGCTAGCCGCAATATCAAATAGCAGCTTATAGAGGCATGTAAAAAAAAAATCCTCCCCTTGGGATGAAGGAAATAAATCTTTGCACACTCACGGTGATATTTAGTGAGATTAATTGAAATCGCCTTTTCTTCTGGCTACATCGAAAACCACGAAGTATTTATCTTTTGAACAGGAGATGGATTAGGTAGAATTAGTTTCACAGGTGAGAACGTAAAAAACAGAAATATAAATTGGAGCCTAATGACCTTGCTTTGAGTAGCTTCTTGTACAGGGCTCAAAGCACATTCTGATGCATGTTTTCTGTGTCAGAAAGGGCTGGACTCTGGTCCCTGAATGCTCTTTGGAGGCAAAGAGTCTGAGTCATTACAGATAGTTGTATCAAGTGTTGGTGTCTTAGCGAAACAATTATATCTGACAAAATAATTTCCCAGTTTGGGGATCTCATATTTGATTTGGCAGGATTTAAAGGGGTTTGATTAAAAATTCACGGCACAGTTACAATCTTGATGAAGTTCTACACCCCTGATGTTTAAGAAAAATACGCTTCCATAATCATCTTTTATATTTTCATTCTGAGGAGATATTGGCTTCTTTGACATGTGGGAGAGTTTGAGGCCATAAAGATAAATGTTTCTAGAATGATATTATAATGCTTTAATATCATGACAGGATCCTCAAACACACAGTGAGTGTGTGGACACACATTGGTTGCCTTGTCAGGAACCAGTCCTTAACTCCCCCCAGCCCTCCACCTCCCCACCCCCTCACCCCATCCTGTATCTTCTCTCAGAATCAATTCCTTCTCTCTTCAACTGGGAAAGTGACTTGACTCAGGACCTGTGGGGTAAGGTGTATGCCTGCAGGTTCAGAGATGATGGTCTCAGGCAGGAAGTGAGAGTGTATGCCTGCAGGTTCAGAGATGATGGTCTCAGGCAGGAAGTGAGAGTGTATGCCTGCAGGTTCAGAGATGATGGTCTCAGGAAGGAAGTGAGAGTGTATGCCTGCAGGTTCAGAGATGATGGTCTCAGGCAGGAAGTGAGAGTGTATGCCTGCAGGTTCAGAGATGATGGTCTCAGGCAGGAAGTGAGAGTGTATGCCTGCAGGTTCAGAGATGGTCTCAGGAAGGAAGTTGTCGTAATTCAGATGGAAGTGATGGAAGGGGACAACTCCCTGGAGCCCCAGGAAGGATGCTTTTCAGGAGGCCGATGGAACTAACATGGTCTGCCCAGCACGGGTGAGTCAGCAGGTGCCAACCCAGCCTCTAAAGGACCAGAAGTCTGGCAAAGAAAGTACAAAACTCTGCAAAAGTAGCTGGTCTCTGATGATTAAGGGACAAGGAAATACCTCAACTACTGAAACCACAGAAGTGCGCCTAGGTGGCTGGGGTGCGGCTCAGTCATAGAGTGCTTGTCCAGTCCTGGGTTCCATCAGCAGGACCACAGTTTAAAAAGAAATTTAGGGGAACAACCCAGAGTGTGGTTCTCTCACAGCTGTGATTGATCAACTCTGTTAATAGTTGAATATATCCTGTGTTAGTGAGACTGATAATCTGAAAATTTGCATTTAGGGCATAGCTGTTATCAGAAAAAGAGCAGGGGGTTCATTAATACCATTTAAATGAGACATGCTAAGTTTAAATATGATATAAGAATAAATGTATTTTTCTAGATCCTGTCTATTTGCTGATCAATCTATTCTCTTCCAACGAATGCCCCACTTGTAAAGACACCCAATTTATCAAATGTTGAATGTTACTTGGAAACCGACTAGCATGATAATCATGGTACTTAGTCTCATGTGTCAAGTACATCCTACTGATCCATCTTGAGGGAACATGGCTTCTCCTCTTCCTGCCAGGCTGCTGCTGAGTGACAGCTGTCCCTTCTCGAGTAAGAACTGAATTAGTAAGCAGAAGGCCTCAAGAGCTGTCTTTCCCGCAGGTATGGAGATGCCCATGGTATGAGTCTGAGCAGATGTCAGCCCACAGTATCCATGAGGCAATTCTAAGTCTTGGAGAGGAGGGGTCAGTTTATTCCAACAACATAAGCTATCCCACTTGGGCTGATTCAACACCATGAAAGAGACTGAAACGGAAGGCTTTGTAATCTGTTGCTGAAACTGGCTAGGAATAATTTCAGGGGTTATTCATCGAGATGATTGACACATTCTGCTTGCTCTTCCTTCCCACCCTCCTATCCCCCTCCCATCCCTATGAACTCCCCCACCTTCCCTACCCATCTTTTTCCCAGATGCCTGGCTGTTGGCTCTGTGTTTCTGCCCATCGAGTTTAACTAGGGCTCTCAGGGTCACCATTGAACTAAAAAAATCCTATGGAGTCTTGAGGGTGTGGGGGGAGTGGGCACACAACCCGAGGCTGTGATTGCCCCTTCTCCTGATTCTGTCAGTAAGAAAATAATTCAGTGTTGAAGGATGGGGCCCCTGTGCCCTGCATGCAACCATGCCTAATTGTTCAAGGGTACGCTCTTGTGCAGACCCATTGGAAACATCCGTGGCTGCTGTGAGTTCATGATTTCAATAGCTGTGTTTTGCCCATAATATGGTGTTTTGAAGCCCGTCTTCATATCATTTGGCCTTTCCCCTCCTCCACAATGTTCCCTGAGTGTTAATGGAGATTGTATAAATGTCTCGTTTAGGGCTTTGTCCTCATCTCTCATTGTTTTCAGTGCCTCATGAAGACAATATGGCTTCTTTTTAAAAAAAAAAAATCAGAATTTTGGTGGGCAAGATAGCTCAGCTGATAGAAGCATGCTTTCCACCAAGCATAATGGCCTGTGTTCAATTCCATGTATTCAACCCATGGAAGAAGGAGAGAACCAATTCCCAAAGGTTTCCTCTGACTTGTTGTGCACTTTGGATGTGTGCCCTTGCACTCACACATGACAAATAAGGAAGAAATTGTTAGAATTTGCCGTGGAGTCTATTGCTTGTTTTTACAAAGTGAAAAGAATTTATAAAAGGGAATCTTGTGCAATGCCTGGCATAAGATGAATGTTTAAAATCTACATGTTGATGGAGTCAAATTTGTGTGTTGACCAGGGGACACAGAGGTCCATCCAGGTGTATGGCTGACTCCTCAGACAGCTGGATACCTCAGCCAAGTTGGAGAGGAAGGCACACAGGATGTTTGACTTACCTGTTCCCAAAGCTTCTACATCTGCTCAGCCAACTGCGATCATCAGTTTAAAAATCCATATGATTACAGTGAACACATGCTGGTTTTGAGTCATAGCATCCGTTACCTTTGTGTGGAGGCCATATTCACATATATTTTTAAAGGGGCAACACTTTCCATTCTTAGTGAATTTTATTTGAATGGTGCCTCTGGTCCATGGCATGGGCAGGTGGATTGAATCATGCCACGCATGAGTCCCATTCCCCTGACCACTAAGGTTGATCTGGGATAGTCATGACCCTTGCTTGGGCTTTAAGATGGGGCGCTGGACCCGAGTTCTCACCTCTCAAGGAGGAAGCTATCCTTCCTTCTGGATGTAGACCATTGGAAATCTATCTCTTAGAGTTCTTGGCAGGTTTATTTTATCACCCGAAAAAGACAGAATGAAAAAGCTCACTTGCAGAAGAATATAGACTAAGAATGGAGAGCTGCAGGGCCTGGAGGCAGCCGTCCATGGCTGCTTTATAAATCAACGGCCCCTCTTATTCTTCCTATTGTGTTTTAGTCTGTGAAAATCAGAACCTTGAAACAGGGGGCCCCCTAACTTCCCACGTGAAGAAAAAGAGCCAGATTATAATTGTGGGCTCATTTCATTCTCCGATATGCTTGTCAAACTGTTGGAGGAGCACCTGATGGTCAATGCGAAATCCTTGTAACTTTGAGGGCACCATTTTTACTAATGACGATGACACTAACAGTGAAGGCATAACTGGTGCCTACTAAGCCCAGGCAGTATTCTATTTAAAGTCCTCCACAAACAGGGACTTCAGAGTGCTTCCCTGATTCATTTCCTTATAACTGTGGTGGCTTGAAGGAGAATGGCCCCGATAGGCCCATATATTGGAATGCGTCATCACCGTGGAGTGGCACTATTTGCAAGGGTTAGAAGGATTCGGAAGTGTGGCCTTGTTGGAGTGACGTGTCACTTGGGGTGGGCTTTGAGGTTTTGAAAGCCCACACCAGGCCCAGGGCTGTTCTCACAGCCCATGTATCAGGATGATGCTCTCAGGTACTGTGATGGTACCACGTGTCCCACCATGGTGGTAATGGACTAAATCTCTGAAACTGTATGCAAGACCTTGACCATGGTGTCTCTTGGCAGCAACAGAACCATGACTCCTACAGTCATCATTGCCCACAGGTGACTTTACTTCATTCCCAGTTGGCCGAGGAAGCACCTGAGGTAGCTTGTTGGCCATCACAGGTCTTGTCTAGGGACCATGCAGGTTTCAATTCTTAATATGCTTTGCTACTTCACCACAGTCTTATGAAGCAGTTACTACTATTGCTTCCTGGGCAGGTGAGGGAACAGAGGAACCTGTATCTGTCACAGTGAGGCCCAGGGTTTCTATGCACAAGGCACAGATCTGAAAGGGGTCTCAAGACAAAGCATGGTAAGGTTCTATCCCAGGATCACTACATCAGAATACTTTCCCCCATCTTTTTGGTAATACAATTTGGATTAAGAATCCTACGTCCATTCAATCAAAATACACCTCAAGGAGACACCAAGAAAGCTATACTCTCTTGTTATACTTGCTTGTCTAAAGACTGGCGCTTCAATGTAGTCTACTAACTCCATGTAAATTCTAGACTAAAAAAAAATTAAAAATTACAGAGTTTAACACAACTTTTTGCTGTTTGCTGGCAGGATGCCACAGAGAGAATTTCCTCACTCAACAGCCACAACAATAAAAAAGCCACAGCGGTTTTAAAATGCTGGCTTTCTGGGCTATGCTGCCAGCGCCATCTCTGGCTCCTGCTGGAGACAGAGCATTTGGACGGGGTTTGTGACTAAAGTGTTACGGCTTACTTGATGGCAATGTGGATTGCTGTGTGCCTGGAACTGTGCACAGCCCAGGGGCACCAAATGGCTCTGAAGAAGCAGTGGCTCCACCATGCTGAATTGTGCTGATCTCAGTCAGGAACTATTGTAATTATCATAATAACAGTGCAGTTAAGGTTTAGACTGGGCAGGAAACAGGCGGTACCATATTACCCTGACATGGTGCAACTTAAGTTTTTAAGAATTGCTTAGCATTTGAAGAAATGCTCCTGGATAGTAAAGAATTACAGATTCATAGGACAGATTCAGACATAAAAGACCTCTAAATGGGTCACACTGTTGAATAAAGGTACATAGTAGGCTTAAAATAAAAAAGAAATAAAGAGTGTAGAGAGATGCTTTAAAAAAAGAAAAAGGGTAAAGTCTTTAAAGAGACAGAGTACAGATAGTCATAGATTAAAAAAAATAAGCCACGTAAAAATGAAAAATTCACAGAATGTCTGGATTATCTATTTTATCGTATTTTCTTTGAATTTTTTGACTGAGAAGGAGCTAAATACAGAGAAACATTTCATTGTGTCGTCTGCTAAGCTAAACCAGCATATATGTTCTAAAGGCATCTTGACTTCAAAATTTGGGTCAAAGGATATGATGCTTTGGAAAAGAGGTTCTTCTTTTGTTTTCACAGAGGATGAGACCCTGTGGATTCCTTCTAGACCAACATGGTATGATAGGCCATGCCCTCCTGAAAGGTCACCGTGAACAACTTCAGAAAATTACTTCGCTCAACTGCTGACTGAGAGGAACCTAGCAAACAGAATACACCATGAAAGACCTGATTAACAGTGCCCCCATACAGCACGAAGCAGTTTGGAGAGAAATAACTGCGTCCATATTCCCAAATATTGTTTATAAATGTTCTTTTACATTTAAAGGGGGATATGCTATAGATATGAATAATTTGCATTGGTATGTATTTGGCCTTATTGATATAAATTTAAGGTCAATCTTGTTGTCTTTCTGCTCTTGATTAAGGTATTATGATTGTGTAGTTCATTTAAAAATGTAATGTATAATCAGGAAATATAGGTTGTTAATGGATAATCATCAATAATAATCAAGCTTGTAGTCATGTTAGTTAGATTTTCTAGATATATAGAGATATATTTCAGTTAGATAGGCATTTTTCATATCCTTCAAAGATGACAAAATATGGCATTTAATGTTTTAATAACTTAGGACTTTTCATGACAATGAGACATGTCTGCTCCTGGCAGTACCAATCTACTTCAAGAGAAAAATGGGCATTGAAGAGGCTCCTTATGGAGTTTGTTAGCCATTCAGGCAAGAAACTGCTCTTGCCTGGACTGTTACATGAACTGGACACAAAAAACCCACAGAGAAAGGACTGCTGAACTTGCCTAAAGGTGAGATGATCCTTCGGGGTTCCTGACTCATGAAAGAGTCTGTGAGACATTCTGCAGGATACGGAAGAAAGTAACTAAACTGTCTTTGAAATTTCCTGCTTTATGAAAAAGTCTGCTGGATATAATGGGCCTGTAGGCTGAATATGGATGCCCCAATGGTACAAAACAACTTTGGGTGACTGTCCAGGAAGCGAGATGTCTCTGTCATTTCTAGAGTTTTGGAAGTTGCTTACTTCTCATTTATTTAGGTAATATTATATCCTTCTGGAGTCTTTGATGGAGTTGAAGAATGGATAGTTATAATTATAGTTTTCCTTAGGTATGATAAAAGATAAAGTAGATATAAATATGATAACTGTAGTTCTTGCTTGATAACTGTTTTGTTATATGTAATTTACTATGTTAAAGTAAAAGCCTTTCTTTTTTTGTTTAGACAGAAAAAGGGGAAATGATATAGGAAGTCTTTCTGTATTTGTGTTGCTTTCATTGGTGAATAAAGAAACTGCCTTGGCCTTTTGATAGGGCAAAACTTAGATAGGCAGGGAAGACAGAACAGAATTCTGAGAGGAAGAAGGCAGAGAGAGAGAGAGAGAGAGAGAGAGAGCAAGAGGAGGGCTGTCGCTGATTTTTAAAGAGAAAGAGACCATACCCCAGTGGGCTGGTATCTCAAAGGTATCTGAAGGAGCGGAAGGAGCTCCCACAGCAAGATAAAAGCTCTGAGACTATCTTCCCCATGGCTCATGCTGCATGGAGTCTGAGGCACTCACCTCTCTGCTCTTCTGACATCTGTGAACCCACAATCATCTCTGTGCTCCGACAACAAAACAATGGTCCCAACTCCTTGGAAGAAAGAACCAACTGGTTCTGTTATCTGAAGAGATGCTGGAATTTGTGTGCAAAGGGTTTCTCATGAGTTAATTATGATTGAACAAGACTTTAGAAACTGAATGTTGTAGAAGGAATTTCACTGTACTTGGATGAAATGTAAAGAATAAGAATGCATCTCATGAAAACATCTCTTTAAAAATATATGACATGGTTATGCATATGTGTGTCCATATTGCTTGTATGTTAACCACACTATGCCCTTAAAAGTGAATTCCTAGTGACAGCCTAGAATACATTTGAGATGACTTCTTTTCTCTGTTCCCATTGGCAGTGTGTGACTGAGGCTCAGAAGAGTACAGGCGACTCTGTGGTGAGCCATGAAGGGTGTTCTGGCTCTAGGGTCTGCACCCACAACTTGTATTTTAAGCAGGAGCAGACAGGGGACACATCTGCAGAACAGCTAGCTGGTGCTAGCATCAGGAGTGGCCACTGGTTCGAGGCACTATTGCAATGTAGGGCTTTCTAAGCAGGGGCAGATAAGCTGAATTCACGAATGACCCCTGCTGGTTACTGATAAGGAATATACGAGTTTTGGGCTGTTTCTGTGTGTCTGTCTGCAAATGAAAGCAGACATGGCAAGGGCAGAGCATTAAGAGAGACTAGTCAGGATAAATGAAACTAGCCTCACCCCTAGCTCTGGGAGCAGCTTCTCTACACACCCTGGAATCTCTGTCCACTGTCACTGAAGGGCACAGTGTTCCAAAGGACTTGGTTTTTCTTTCTCTTGCCGAGGAGTGTCTTCTATAATGAGCTGCAAACGGGCCTCCTTTATGGTTGAGATAATGCTTCTGCCTCCTTAAAGATAGGATAAGATATTGCCCAACACAAGGAATAAATACCTGTGGCTGTATAAACAAACCCATAACAAGGTGTGGGTGGAGGTACGGAGTACAATACAGCAGAACGAGTACAGTGTCTCCTGGGTCTGCGCTCGCTCAGTTGATTTATGTGGACCGCACGCCACATTTTATGCCCATGTCTTTCCACTCAGCTGCATGAGCTGGGGAGGCTGTAGCAGAGGCTACCTATGCTTGCCAGCCTCCAAGGGCCGTTGCTGTACAGAAGCGCTTTCAGTCATTTTCTCTCAGGGAACTTGTCTGAAGGAAAAGAGTAATATTTTCTAATACGTGGAGCTCTGCTTTGCAAGCCTCTTCTAGGGGGAATTTGCATGGGCACATTTGAATGGATTTATGAGCCAGAAAAATGTTTCAGCATCCCGATGAAAAATAAAAGCGTGAACAATGTTTCATTACCAGCAAAAGGATATAAAACACCAAATGAGAGGGAATAATTATCATTAGGTTTGTAAGAGACATTCGAAGTCTTTTTTATACCTATTTTAAAAAAAATCCCAGCCACCTAATTATAATAAATATTCATTGTAGACAATTTAGAAATTGCAGAAAAGGGTAAAAATGAAAATATTTCACCAAATAGTTGGCCAGAGAGAAAACTGCTAATCTTTAGATATGTTTTGGTTCTTGGGAAAAGAATGCTTTTCTCTTGTTTAATTACAACGCTTAACCCTCTCCTTTGAAATCTTTAATTGCCCAAATTTGGTTTCTCTCTCATCTCTTTCATGCTGGGTGGCAGAGCTTGGCCCCTCCCCCACAGCTGATCTGGAAGCTTGGTGACTTGTGCCTGGAGACTCAAATGGAGAGGAACCCATGGGAAGCTTCCTGGTGAAGGGAGGTGATGGCAGTGTTGGCATCACCAGCAGCGAGAACAAATGACCGGTTATTGACCATGAGGTGTTTTTCAGTGGGAGTGACCCCATGGGGACCCATCACCCAGCTGTTGCTATTTGTTGGACTGGTCTCCTTTGGCCTCACTGTTCATAGGCAGACATGGGAAATGGGCACATGATTGTGTTTTAAAAGGAATATGTTTGGATGTGGGATACACTAGAGGGGATTTTCTGGGGATTGCCCTTTATAGTCAATCTAACTGGGTTTGGAATCACTCAGGAGACACACTTCTACTTGTTTCATTAAGGATGTTTCTAGAGAGGTTTAACTGAGGAGGGAAGGTCTGCCGTGAACATTGGCAGCACCGTCCCCAGGGGTAGGAGTCCTGAAATAAATAAAAAAGAAAAAAGGGGGGAAAGTGAGCTGACCACCCGAGTTCATCCTCTCTGTTTTCTGATTGAGGACACAAGGTGACCTGTGACCTCTTCTTCCTGTTACCACCCCTTGTCTGTGGTTGCAGACTCTACCCCCACCCCCAAACTGTGACCCTAAATGACACTTCCCCCTCAAGTTATTTCTCTCACATAATTTGTCAGAGTAATATCAAAATAAGTAAGAGACATGGTTTTAGCTGTGGGATTCTGTCTATGACTGCATCTGGATTTTAGCAACCATCTTGAGGGCTCACTGAGTTTCCCAGGGACCCTTTAACAGATTCTTTTTCTACTAACTCAGGCTGTGATGGTCTGTTGCCTGCAACCATGGGACCTTGCTGATGATACGTGTCTGCTTTCTTATGTCAACATACACCTGACACCTTACAAAAGGACAAACCCTGAGTTTCTCCACATATGATCTTCCTATTTGGTAACACACGTTGTGATAGCTGCTTCTAGTTACATATACAGTAGACACTCTCTCTCTCTCTCCCTCCCCCCCCTCTCTCTCTCTCCTTCCCTCCCTCTCTCTCTCTCTCTCTGTGTGTGTGTGTGTGCATGCCCAAGTTCAAGTGAATGTGGATGTGCACATGCACAACTGTGCTCATATGTGTGTCTGTGTACTGTGTGTGCACACGTGCACTCCCATCTGTGGAGGATGTCTTCCTCAGCCACCTCCTCTTTATAATTTGAACAAGGCCTCTTGATGAACCTGGAGTCATCCATTCTGCCACTAATCTCCAGCGAGAAACCTGTCTCCACCTTCCCTGCTCTGGAATTACAGATGTGCGTCACTCACACGGCATGTACATGCTTGCCAGGGATCTGAACTCAGGTCCTCATGATTGTGCGGGAGGCACTTGCTAACTGAGCCATCTCCCAGCCAGAATGAAACATTCTGTAAAATCCCCCTCACCTTCCACGAATCAGAGGGTCCTCTCCTTCGGAGCTGACGTTCCTTTTTAGAGGGTGACCCATTTTCTCCTGCGGGAGCCTGGCTTGTAGCTGGTTAGGACCCGGAACCTTCCATTTCTGCTTCTGCATTATTCTGGTTTGGAGTTAGAAGGTTGAATCAACCAAAATACAAAGTACTTAGATAAACCTTACTGTCAGATAAAAATTGAACCATATATTTGTAGTGTAAATAGATGCTGAATACTGTCTGGGATACACATAAGCAGTTTCATGTGACATCCCTGTGACCTTCAGGCTCTTGACGCTGCTGCCCCTCCCTGGGGTATCATGAGCTGTGAGGGTGTGTAGATGAACAGCTGCTACCATAGTGCCCTAAACACAAGATTAAGTCACCAGATGCCATTTGTGGAACAGACTTTGGCTAGAAATTCCTTGATGTCTCTGGTAAACGGATAAATATGGATAGCTATATTTTTCCTTTTCTGTTCTTCCCCTCAGCAGTTTATTATTATTGTTGTGTGTGTGTGTACGCATGTGTGCACATGAGCATATGCATATATGCAGGTGAATGTGCTATTGCACACATATTGTACACTCTGAGGACAGAGCTCAAGGGTCATTTACCTCCTTCTACCATGTGGGTATCAAGGATCAAATTCAGGCCCTTGTGCCTTCACACCATAAGCCTTCGTGCCAGTCCCATATGCTCTCTAATCTAAACTACTTTTGTTGTTGAAATTTTTATTCTGTTACTCCTGTCCATAGCAGTGTGAGGAGACTGTTGATTTGTGCTTATGAGTGTTCCATCCTTATCTACTGCATGGTATACATCCCCCCATATGTACACACACACATACATGCACACACATATACACACATATTCCATCGGCAGTTGTGAGCCTGTGTCTGCTCTCTCTTACACACACACACACACACACACACACACACACACACACATATTCCCTCTGCAAGTATGAGCCTGTGCCTGCTCTGTCTCTTACATACACACTAGTATGCGCACACATATATGCACACACACACGCACACATATGCACACGTGCATACACATATATGCACACACTTGTGCACATACACACACACATGCGCACACACAACATGTTCCATCTGCAGCTGTAAGCCCATGTCTGCTCTGTCTCTTACACACATACACATACAACATGCACACAGACACATGCACGCATGTGCACACACACATTCCATCTGCAGTTGTGAGCCTCTGTCTGCTCTCTCTTACACGCACACACACACACACACACACTCCATCTGCAGTTGTGAGCCCGTATTTGTTCTGTCTCTTATATACACATACCATGCACACACACACACACGCACACACATTTGATTTGCAGTTGTGAGCCCCTGTCTGCTGTCTCTTACATGCACACACACACACGCACACACTAGATCTGCAGTTGTGAGCCGGTGTCTGTCTCTTACATGCATACACACACACACACACACACACACACACACACACGCACTCAATCTGCAGCTGTAAGCCCCTGTCTGCTCTGTCTTTTAGATGCACACACACACACCACACACATACGCACTAGATCTGCAGTTGTGAGCCCCTGTCTGCTCTGTCTCTTACACACACACACACACACACCATGCACACACGCACTAGATCTGCAGTTGTGAGCCCCTGTCTGCTCTGTCTCTTACATGCACACACACACAGACACACATACACGTGCGCGCGTGCATTCAATCTGCAGCAGTTGTGAACCCTGTCTGGTCTGTCCCTTACAGTCCTCATTATGCTGCTCCATGCAGTGCATCTTTCTGCAAGCCTTTTCTCATCCATCCACCTGATCTCTCCTCTGTTTCTTGAACTAAACACAGAAACAAGCCATACCCGAGTCATTTTTTAGAGCAATATTCCAGCAGGTGCAAAGAACAAAGGAGCATAGCAGGCATCCCACCTAAACTTGGAAATGCTTAGTGATTTTTCTTGATTTACAAAATTAAATGAAATGCATGTTCTTTGAAAGTTTCCCACTGATGTTTAGGTGGGGACCGTACCCTTCCTTTGAGAGAGGAGCACAGAATGTAACAGAATATAATATTCTTTCTTCCAAGCACATGGAGTCGTCTCTTTGTTTACTGAAAAAGACAAGAAAATAATTCTCTAAGACTTTCCTTCCACAGATAGTCATTAGAGTCATTTGAATAACTTGCAGAAGCTGACAGAGATTCCAAAGGCTTCTCTGCAGAGACTGGGTGGCTTTGTGACCCAGGGGACACAACTGGCATCTCTTTATTTCTCGGTATTCTTTAGAAGAGCTGCCTGAGGGCTTTCGAGGGGAGGCACTAGAGAATCTCAACAGCTATTTGTACTTGATTATTTCTGAGAACTTTGGGTACTCATAGAAAGAAAATAGTCAAAGAGGGATAAATCATCATGGTTTTTGTCATTAAAAAATAAGAGGAAAAAGTCCTACATCCCCAGTGAACAACTGCAACTTAAAAGTTCCAAGGACTCTTGGAGAGTCCCCATGGAATGCTTGACTCTAAAGCAAACATTAAGAATGGTCATTTCAAAGACATCCATCAAAAATATGCTGCAAGACCAGCACGAAGGATGAAGATGGGTGTGGTAGGGTGTCCCTGTAGGAAGCTGAGGCAGGAGGATTATGAATCCAAGGGGAGCTAGGCTACATAGTAAAACTTTGTCTCAAAAGACAAAAACAAACGAACAAAACCAACAAAAAGAATGAGATGGGATGGTCTGATCACTGCCCTCCTTCTGTCCATGAGACAGAGCTCACCGTTGTCTGTTTAACGCCCTCTCTCTCCAAGTGCAAACCTTCTGATTCTCTAGTATCTGAGGTGAGTGTGTAGGAGAAGGGATACAGGGCAAGGAGCAGATGTTCCAGACTGGGGTCTTCCCTTTCGAAGGAAAGGTCGACTCACTAGGAAGCATCACTTCCTTTCCCCTTGACCTCTGCCTAAGAAGTGGGATGTGAGGGATAGCGAGTAAGAAAACCTAAGAATAAGGGTGGCCTGCCTCAGATTCAAGACAGAGGTCCAGACAGGATCAGTTCCCAGCTTGTGGTCTAAACTATCAGATCCCTGCTTCTTAAGTATACTTTTGCAGGGGTTGGGCTCATTGAGAGCCTGTGATCTGCTTCAAATCCTCCTGACTCCTGCTCCACATCTAGAGAAAACCACATGCTTTTAAATGTCCCGTGTTTATTTCAGGTCCCTTGGACCTCTTTCTTTCTTTGTACTGTATAACAGATGCATTTTTCACAAGAATGGCTGTTCCAGCTACTCCAGAGAAAGGGACAATACAAGAGAGTGTCCCTGGGAAGTCACTCTTAGAATGCTGCCTGCCTCTCACAGTCACCAAAGAAATATTTCTGTGAGTATGACTGCCAGATAATGCACAGGACCAAATGACTTTGGAAACATGAATTATACGACAGATGCCTGTTTCAGGCAAAGTGTGTTACATTTATCTCTGTTTGGCTATCATCTATTTATTTGTTTACTTGTGTTTGTATATGCATGTGTGTGTATGAATACTCAAGAGCAAACAGGCCACAGGACAGCCCTCAAGAGTTAGTTCTCTCCTATTGTGTGGGCGCTAAGGTTTGAACTCAGGTTCTTGGGCTTGACAATAAGTGTCTTCACCCACCGAGTCATCTCGGCTATTCTAAAGATGCATTTTAGAGTTGGTGAACTATGGTTCCCCCCAGTGTATGACCTGTCTACTGACATGTGGTTAGCGGGGGAACTGAGACTCAGATGTTAACTTACTCAAGGATACTGAGCTGAATGTAGAAAGAGTTTTGCATTATGAAAGCATGTTTGGACAATGTTGTACAGTTTTTCATGTGTGTGCCATGTCTGTCTCTGCAAGCTTCTAGTCCATCTGTCACAGTGTCTATTTTCTACTCTTGTAAGATGGGGTCAGCTCGCTCAGTTTCGCTCTCTCCTCAGAGTTAACACCATTCCCTGAACTGAGGTGTATGGCATGGATTTGTTGAATTGCACCAGGGAATCTGGTTCTGGTTGTTGCCTGGGATAGCTAATTTGATAAACTAATGGCTGTTAATGAGTTAAAATGGCTTAATGTGCTATTCTTCCTGGTTAGTATAATTGTATTTTTTCAGGAGTCTCCTAAGATGAAGATCTTGGACAACTAAAGAAATGTGTGTGTGTCTGTGTATACATGTGTCTAAGGTCCTAAGACAGATTAGAGAAATTTTATGTGTATATGTGTGTGTTGTAGGTGTGTGTCTAACATCCTAAGACAAATGAAAGAATGTGTGTGTGTGTGTGTGTGTGTGTGTGTGTCTAAAGTCTTAAGACAGATGAGAGAATTTTTGATATTGGTGCAATGGTTACAGTAAATTATATCTGGTAAGCAATTGTCTGTCTGATAACACTCGCCCTGAACATGAGAATGGGAAGTAGGGAAATGTTCTGGTTCCAAAGTGTTCACTGTGCACTGGACACTGTGCTAAGATTTCATGCATTTGTTGCTTCTCACTCACAAGTCCCCATGATGTTCCCAGAAGTGTAGCATCTTTGCTCTCCTTATCACTGAGAAAGAAATAAAATCAGAGAACACAGCCATCGCACCAAGGTCACTCTGCTAATAAGAGACCGTCTGCATCTGAACTTGTTCTTCTGACCTCACATTCTTTGAAGTGGTACCCTGGACCCTTGGCCTCCCAACAGATTGTAGGGTTGCCTGCTGGGTTCTCTGGTTGTAGGGCTGAATGACAATAGTTCATGGTTTGGGGAGGGAAGAGAGCAGGAGGATGTGATAAAGGTTGACACAGAGAGAGCCTACCATATGCAAGCAGAATACTAATGCCTAGCCCGTGGGGACTCACTGGAGATTTGCCAACATCAGGCAGAAATGAAGCCAGATGAGGGGCACAATTGGTATGTCACTGTGAGGAAACAGAGAAGGGATGGGTAGCTGGTAGAAGCAGTGTCTGCTCCCTGGTTGGGTTGGAGACAAAGGGTCCCAGACCCTCTTCACTGAAGGCTAGCCACACATGGAGAAGGCAGGGGTGGGTTATAGAGATCTTTTTCTATCTTACTCTGATTTTCATATTTATAAAACACTATTGAAAATCGTATCTGGCATTTCTTCTCCAGCTTCTAAAATCAAATAGTTAAAAGCGCTACAGAATATCTGTCCTTGACATTCAAAGGCTCCTATGAGGTGCTGAGCCTAGAAATAAAGAAATGTCTCAAAACCTGAGTAGTTAAATATTCAATAAATCCCAGGAGATGGATTTTTTTTTGTTCTCAGAATATTATGGTAAGTTAAAATTATTGTTGTTGTATTCCTAATTTTATTCATTATTTCAAGTATTTGGAGAATGGGATAACGTATCAACTTGCTGCACTAAGAAAGAACAGTGGTTTGGGACACGTGTTGACAAATGTTTGCCAGAGGCGACACAGGTCCTGGAGGAAAACTACTCTTTAATTAAAAGCTACACCTTTTTATATCTCAACATTTGATTGTTTGTCTTTTGTGAAAGTTTAGATAATGGCGCCTGCTGATTACATGTTTCCCAGTGTGGTCTTTCTTCATTTGCTTTTGTTATCATGGCTTCTTGCAATTTCACTTAACTGATTAGGGCACAACAAATATTCTAGGTTATGACTGGCTCTATCAACAAACCCTTAGGAATTGGCAAAGATACTTGACTAATGAATGGAGCTGTCTGATCTGAAAATTGAAGTGTTTTGAGGTTAGAGGGTGAGATGAGATATATGGGAAAGTGGAAAAACCACACAAGACTGTTCAGTTTCATGAGCAATGTTCACTTTTATTTTAGTGACGTAGGATGAATACATCCACTGCTCAGATGAAGGTCAGGCAAGCACTGTCTGAGAGGTAAAATGTGGGTGCACTGTGTCTATATAGGAGCCACACATTTTAAATGTCTCATGGCTCTTTAAAAACAAAATGGAAATAGCTATAAGCAATGTGCAAGATATTAAAATTAATATGTATTAACACATTATTTAATGCACATATGATTATATATAATAAAATTTATCCATATGCCACATTTAGGTGACAACTGTTTTTTAATATTTGTGTGATTTTCCATTTATATAGTTATATCTAGGTACACATGTACATCAAAGTTATCGGCTACATTTGTGGAGGTGATTATTTATATTTTTATATAGTTATGAGTATATACAATTTTATTAGAATTTAAAAGAAAAACATCTAAGGGCAGGCAAGCTGTAAATATTAGAAACTGCCGAGAGGAAGAAAATGCAGGAGGGAAGAAAAGAAAAGCCATGGTGTTTGGGTCAACAGAGAGGTCAGACACATGCAGGGAGCTTTGGAGGGGAGGAAAGAAGCTGAAGAATCAGGAAGAGCAGGCTTAGGCTCTGGGCAGCATCCAGAAGAAAGGAAAGGCTGAGTCTTTTAGACTCAGGTCTCAGAAAGAGACAGACCCCACTAAACGCCATGGTGGCTCCTAGCGACCTTGCTTTGTATTCATCCATATAAATCTGTGTTCATGTTTCAGCTTTAGATTCTGTTTGGACGCTCAGTGTTCTTATCTGTCCTATTAAGTGCTTAGAAACGGTTCCACCTGGGAGTATTTTGTTTCTAATATGACGGCTAAAGATCGGCTCCTGGATTAGATAAATCTGTAGACAAGTTGGGGCAGGGGAATGTCCCCAAAGTATTCCCAGTAGCTCTTCCTCCTAGGGAGGCGGTCTGTATCTTAGATCCTCCCAGTGTTTGAGAGAAGCTAAATCCAGGTTCCTTGCCCTCTCCCAGTCTGTGAACACAGAGAGCAAATTAGAATTTTCACAGCCTTCTGAAATAGCAGCGAAAGTATCCTTATGAGCATTTCTGGTCTTCTCCAGTGGCTGGCCATCTCATATAGTCTGGAGACCCTTCTGTGTCAAAGGGAGAAGGTGACTGTCATGTAGACCCAAGGGAAGGCTTTATGAGTGAATTTTCATTCCTTTCTCTCGCTCTCACCTCCGCTCTTGAGGCAGAGCCTGTTTCCATACAGGAAATGGGCTTCTTGGCCCATACCACTCCTGATCTACTTTGCAGAGCCATCTACATCTCTGCCTGAGCCTGACTCACAATGCCTGTCGGTACACTGTGCTCAGCTGGCCCTTTCCTCCACGGTCCCTAAGCTGTGTGGAGTTGCCTGGGGAGCTCCTGCTTGAAGAATATTCTATGGCCAGGAAAGAATCTTAGCTTGAGCTTGTCATGGTGGGGGTGGCCACGCCTTTAATCCCAGAACTCAGGAGGCAGAGGCTAGCGGAGCTCTGGGAGTTTAAGGCTAACCTTGTTCATACAGTGAGTTCAAGGCCAGGCAGGACTACACAGTAAGACCCTGTCTGAAGTAATAAATGCCTTTCAACCTATTTTCAGAAGTGCCTTTTGAGTGGCTTCTGGGCACGGCTTGGGTCTCTGTTACTTCTCACCACGTCATCACGGTTGACTCTTAAGGGTTTTCCTGAAGGTCAAATCCAGCTAATGTGTGGAGAGTACTTAGAACACACTCCCTGGTGCCAAGGATAGGTCAGCCATCACCCCTGGGGGCCACTTCGTACCGGCTACCTTGTTCTCTCCACCTACATCCACATATGTCCAACTTGGGCCGTAAACTTATCTTTCAGTCCTTATCATGCGTTTCCTTTCTTCCCGGTCACTGCCTTGCTTCTCTCAGCCCGCATATCCTATGCTTGGTTGTTAGTCATAGCCAGAAAACAACTTTGGGTTGTTCTCCTGGGGAGTCCTTTTTCCACTCTCTTTGAAGACTCCGGAGAGGGGACCCGGCTTTGTACACTCAGTGTGGGCTGAGGAGTTTAGCTGACAGATCGGTTTCCATCCAGGCTCAGATAGTGACCCTTGGGTTCCTGCTTTGGAAGAGGCCACAGGAGAGCTGTGCTCAGTTTACCCCGTGCTCAGTGTCACCACATCTGCTTCCTGTCTATTTTCTATCTTCCTTCCCTACTGTCTGCCCCATCCTAAGCTCAGTTTCCCATGGGATCTCCAAAGGAATATTCGTTAGCTACTTATGCACCAGGAATATCTGATTTCCCAACAAAATCCTGAAAGTCCCATCTAAATGGCCACCATGCAGTGGCTGCTATGACCAGAGGACTGAAATGCATCTGTACATCTGTGAGCTATGTCTCCTGTTCCGTCTCCAGTAATTGGTAACACTGGAGACTTTGGAACCAGTGGCACCAGAGACGACCATGAGGCATATCAGGAGGAGGAACAGAAGGTAAACACTGGCACCCTGCCATGACCTTGAATCCTAATCGCGTAGCCCAGGGCTTGACAGAATGCAGCTTTCCTGATCACCTTTCTGTTTGCTGGCTCAGGAGACATTGGAAGTGGCCACTGGCTTTCATTTCCAGTGGTTCCCAGGTGATATGGGACCACTCTAGAAACAACACCTGGAGGGCCACCAAGTGGAATCAGAATAAGTCAAACCAACAAAACCCCCCAGCACAACCGTCTCTCCCATCATTTAGGGAAGTCTGTGGTGCTCAGGATGAGCACCATGAGTTAGAACTGTAAATAACGCTAAGTCTGTTTGCCTCCTCCTGCCAAGACCTCAAGGCTCCTGCTCTAATGACCACGAAGGTCATCACCAGTCCTTCTCGAGTTACTCTGTGATTGTGAGAAATGTGGGATTCCCCCTCCCCCGCTTCATAATAGGAGCACGGAGCCTGAGCCTCCGCGTGAAAATGAGGCAGTTTATTGTAAAACTTTGCAGTATGCAGGCATGCTGCATGAGCTCAGGGAGCAGTTTTCTTGACCCTGCCACGAGCCCCTTTGTTCCTTTTCCTCATTGGCTGAGTCACCAGGGGGGTTCAGTCCTACCACCGCCATCTAGACACTATCTTTCCCTCTGCCTCTCAATTTGCTTTTTCCTCACTAGCATCTCTATCTTTACCATGTGCTCTCATTTATTTTAAAGCTCTCGAGGTCAGATGCAGGACCTCTCCAAGTCTTTGGGTGGCTAAGAAAGCTTTGCTGTTAGTAATTTTCTACCCTAAATTTCCAGTTTGGAGGGGCAGGTAAGACTCAGAGAGCTTGGGGGGAAGGGTGGTAGTTAAAGGAGCTGAGGTTGGCAGGGGCCCAGGGTTTTCTGTTCATCTCTAACTAGACCTAAGCCGGCTGGAGGCACACGGGGAAATGGACCACTACAGTGTTTCTTATAGTGATGACACTCAGAATTCTTCTCTGCTTTCTCTGCCTCACACAGTCTTTGCTGAATGGGCAAAAGGGAGACATTCTGGGGCATTTTCAGAAGCATCCTGGTAGAACAGTGGCATTGTGGGAAAACAGCAGATGTTCAGTGGGTAAATGGGGTAGTTTAGGTGCCGGCTCCTACAGCCACACTTCTGATGGAAATGGGACTCGTACAGCATCTCTGTGATGCCTCTTTCTTCCCCTGGGCAAAAATACTGTCTGTCCTTAGGCTGCCTGGGAAATGCTCAATTCCTGTCCCAGGAAGGCAGCAGCAGGCTGAACGTAGGCTGAGGCCGCAAACACGGTCCTTAGGGAGACTCAAAAGTAGTTCACCTTTCGCCAAGGTGAGTATTAGGATAATAATAATAAAAAAAAAGCCAAACCTGCCTGGCAATGCACCCTTTAATAAGGCACGCCATCTGGCTTCCTGATTTAAAAGATCTGGGCTCTGGGCTCCTGGGAAGGCGTTGTCTCTCACTTGCTCAGCTCTGGCATCCTGCAGTTTAGGAACTGCCCAGTGGAGAATTCTCCAGTACCACTTTCCATACTCCCTCGAACACTTGACAGCACATCGCTGCCTTGAATTAATACCTACCGTGGAGTCCTTACTGCTACAAGCCCAGCGGTGTTAAGTTTTGTGGTTGTTCAGGCAAAGTTGCTGTCCGTTCTGCTGATAAATTCTTTGACTCTCTCTCTTCTTCCCTCCCTCCTTCCCTCCTCCCCACTCCTTCTCTCCTTTCCCTCCCTGCCCTTCTCCTCCCTCTCTTCTTTCCTTTCTTCCTTCCATGTAGTAATTCATTACTCTTTCCTGAGCCACGAGTGCTACAGAGTGATAGATGAGGCAAAACCCTTGGTCTGTTAGAGAACAGTAAAGCTGATCCTGAAAACTTAAAGTATAGGCAGAGTGCTTAAGTAATTAAGTGAGACTTCCCGTGTTCGTGCGCTCTGACCTCTTGCGGAGTTCTGCAATTGCTCTTTTGGTGTGGGAAGTCCTTCTGTATATGTGTTGCTTTTATTGGTTAGTGAATAAAGCTGTTTCACCCAGTGGCTTAGCAGAATAGAGCTAGGTGGGGAAAACTAAACTGAATGCTGAGAAAGAAGGCAGAGACGAGGAGAAGCCATGTAGCCACCACTGGAGACAGACACCTCTGCTGGAGTTTGCCAAAACTTTACCTGTAAGCCATGACTTCGTGGTGATGCACAGATGAATGGAGATGGGTTAGTTTAGGATATAAGAGTTAGCTAGAAATACGCTTAAGCTATTGGCCAAACAGTATTGCAAATAATACAGTTTCTGTGGTATTATTTCGAGTCAGGGCAGTCGGGAAAAGAACTAGCAGCCTCCAACTACACTTGTTCATTGTATTATTGTCTAGGTATTGAGTTCTATTTTAAATAATGCAGTAAACTGAGTCCCCAAAATGTACTATTGAGAGATGTGGAGAAAGTAAGCTTGTCGATGTGTAGCTCTGGTCATAACAGATTCCTAGGGAGAGATCGTCCAAGCAGAAGAGATTTTCTGAACTGAGACATGAAAGCCAGGCACACACAGGTATCTTGCTATCAGGCTGTGGGAACAGGAAAGGCACAAGTCCCCCAGACAGGCCTGATATCGCGTTCTGTGGGCTCTGAGAAATCTCATGTGGCAAAGGGGGAGACTACAAGAAACAGAAGCCAGACTGGAGCTATTCTACGACCTTATCCTAACTGTGAAGGCAAAGAAACCATTGGAGAATTTTAAGTCTTAGAGAGTCACCACTGGCCAAATCGATTAACAGGGTCTAGGTGGCAGGGTCCCTTCCAAATCCCCTCTGTCAATACAACCCACATACGTGCTCAGTTAATACCAGCTGAACTGACTGTCCCTTTAAATAAACAGACAGTGACCTGTTGTCTCCATCTTGGAGTCAGATCCACTTTAATTTCATTCTTTCCAAGAGAGGTTAGAGGACGTCTGTCCCAGAAGAATTTTTAAGACAACAGGTTTGGGCCACTGGCAGTTTTGTTTGAATGTTGAAGCTTAGACCGTGTGACCTCTCCAGGTTTCAGACAATTGTGACAATTTTTTAAGAAGAAAAAATTGAGTGGTTAGCATTGCTTACATTCCACAATGGCATGTCCATGCTCTTATTTTGCATGGGTCCATAGTGCATATAGGTGTGTGTGTGTGTGTGTGTGTGTGTGTGCGTGTGCACACTTGTGTGTGCATGCATGTGCACACAAGCACCCATGTGCAGGACAGAGGACAACCTTGGATACCATCTCTCAGGTGACAATCACATTTAGTTTTTCTTTTCATGACAGGGTTTCTCACTGGCCTGAATCCCACTGAAAAAGCTAGGCTGCTTTGTCAGTGAACCCCAGTGGACCAGCCTGTCCTTACTTCCCCAACACTGGAATTAAGCCTTTTCCATCACATCCAGGCCTTGCACAGAGGTTTGGAGCTCAAACTTAGGTTCAGCATGGAAACCGAATCTCCTCAGTCCTCACACACCCTTCTAGAATCCAGCACCTACTTGACACCTTAGACATTTCTTGGGCATTCCCTAAAATTTCCTTAAGTTTCTCCAAATTGCCCTTCCTTAGCTAAATTTTCTTTTTATAAATATTTTATTATCTTTGAGAATGTCAGACATGCATTTTGATCACACACACCACCTCCCTCAGCTCCTCCCAGATCCACCCCTCATTTCAGATCTGTCTTTCTTGTGTCCTCTCTCTCTCTCTCTCTCTCTCTCTTTTTTCAACCCTTCTCTTAGTTACTGTTCCATTGCCATGAAGACATCATGACCAAAGAAACCCAGTAAGAAAAACATTTAATTGGGGTCTTGTTTATTCTTTCAGAGGGTGTGTCCGTGATTATCCAGGGCCAGATGTGTGATTGTGGGCAGACAGACATGGTGTTAGATTAGTATACATCCTGATCTGAAGAAGTCAGGCAGAGAGAGAGGAGAAGGAGAGAGAGAGAGAGAGAGAGAGAGAGAGAGAGAGAGAGAGAGAGAGAGAGAGAAACTGACTCTGACATGGAAGTTTGAAACTTCAAAGCCCAACCCTAGTTACAAACCTCCTCCAATAAGGCCATACTTCCTAATTCTTCCCAAATAATCCCACTAACTGGGGACCAAGCATTCAAATATCTGAGCCTATGGTAGCCATTCTCATTCAAATCACCTCACCATCCAATCCAATTAGTTCTGGCTATATATTGTTAGGTACACAGCTAAGACCATTTGCTGAAGCCTGTTTGACCTACAAGGGGCCACACCCTTAAAGAAAACTAACTCCCCCTCTTTGGGCAGCTATTCATTAAGAATACGTCTCCAGCTAAGGATGACACTCTGTGACCACCTCCCTTCTTCCTTCTGGGATTTCAGAGGACTTGAGTTTGCACAGGTCCTGTGTATCTCATTACAACAGCTCTGAACTCATATATGTGATTGCCATGTTGTATCCAGAAAACCTGTCTGTGTTGTCACCTGCTACCTCTGGCTCTGCAGTCCCTCTGTTCACTCTTGGCCAATGGTGTACAAGCCCTGGAAAGGTGAGTGGGATACAGATGCCTCACTTAGGGTTGAGTGTTCCATAGTCTCTTATTCTCTGTACGTTGAGCAGTCATGGGCTTCCATGTTAATCAACATCTACTACAGAAGAATCTTCTCTGATCATTTCAGGATCACAAATTGTTATGGCAGTCAGATGCTTAAAAGAAATCCCATACTAGCTCAGAATAGAGAAATAGATAGTCATTTATTAAGGGGTAAACTCACAAATCAGAATCCTCTGCTTGACAGGTTGAATTATGCGATCAAAAAAAAAGCAGCTGGTGGGAACAGAGTAAGGGGAAGGAGTGAGAAGGGGCACATGCACATTGGGCTTCCCCCTAAATAGTATAACAGGCCATACCCCAGTAGGTGGGTAAATACAGCTGTTATACTTCCTACAGCACCAAATTGTCTAAATCACTGTTCTATTGCTATGAAGATACATCATGACCTAAGAAACTCCTATAACAGAAAGCATTTAGTTGAGGGCTTGCTTGCCATTTTAGAGGGTCTATCCATGACCATCATATCCATGGTCATATCCATGACCATCATGGTGAGAAGCAGACAGGCATGGTGGCAGAGCAGTAGGTGAGGGCATTACATCCTGATCCACAAGCAGCAACAGAGAGGAGGGCATGGGCTTTTAAACCTCAAAGCCTACTCCCAGAGACACACCTCCTTTCAACAGGGTAACTCCTCCAAGTCCTTCCCAAACAGTTCCATTACTGGGAACTAAGCGTTCACATATATGAGCCTATGGGGGCCATTGTCATCCAAACCACCATACAGTCTGAAACTGTCCCTCATCCTCATCATGATGTTGTTACTGTGTTTGAACTATTTGTTTTTTCAAATAAAGGATTAGAGCATATAGATAGAGTTCGAGGGAAAAACAAGCAGCACTGCTCTTGATATATTCTCATAGCAAGCAGGAAAACAAGACAGTCAGAAACCCCCCAACAAATGTCCAAGGTATTTCCTCTTTGCAGCCAACAGCTCTTTATTTGTCTCCTCTATTTTTGCAAAGCTAGCAAAAATAAACAAACAAATAAATAAATAAAAGCTAGAGAACAGTTGATTTCATGTTATGGGTGTATTTTCTGGTGTATTTTCATGACGTGGAAAGACAGTTTCCAATGTCTACCCAGTGTTGTTGGGAGTCTGTTTCCTAGAGAGACTGGGAGTTTTCACTTCACTTTGCTCCTGAAAACTCCCAAATCTAGCCAAGCTGCGGACTGCAACTCCTATCCTCTAGCAAAATGACTGCGGAGCGAAAGTGGCTTTTGCCCCGATCCCTGTGTGAGTGCAAATGGAATACAGTCTATAGAATTACACTGAGGTGTTGATTAAGAAGTGACAGCAGAGGTTTTTGATAACAAAGGGAAGGGTGGTGGATGTTTGGAGACCTGCCAGGCTCAGGAGTCAGCAGGATGCCCTGCTGTGGCTTACAGACTGAGTGGGCTGTTTGCTTCCCAGATTGGCTGAGACTTGATTTGAGTTTTGAATGTAGGGGATTTTTTTTTTCTACTCTTGTTTGCCCAGCCTTTCTAAGGTAATAGAAAAAAATCCAGGCTGTGTAATGAGTCTTTATATTTGTGGAGTGACATACAGAGGGGTAATGGCTCACACCAGAGCCTTTGTTGGATAAGGTATGGTATCTGGGAGAAACACTGTCTGCCCATAAAGGACTATGCCACTTAACTAACACCCCCCCTTCTCTAAAATAGTGAGTCCCATGGGGTTTTTCAAACAACCACAGCATCATGTGTCCCACACACAAGCCCTCCTCACTCTAGAAGAGAGAACAGGCAAACTGATTAATCAGACATGAGGCTCATGAATCCCCCATCCCTAGCTGAGGAACCACTGAGAGCTTATGGTTTCTAGGGAAATGAGAGTCAGTTTTTTAAAGGACATGATCCCCAATAGGTTGGCCACACTGCAGAGGACGGCCCCCCACAACTCTGAGTACATGGTCAGCACAGATGAGACTCTGTGGATAAGGAAAAACTAAAGAGGACATGAAATTGGTGGAGTGTGGGAAGATGAACATGGATCGTGTAGGAGTTAGAGGAATATGACCAAATATATTGGATGCAAATATGAAACTCGCAAAGGATTAATAAAAGCATATTTTAAGAGTCAAGGTCAGGGAAGATTGCTGCAACTCTTGTTGCTTGCCCTTGACCTGCACAAGATCAAGCTAGCCAGCATTCCAGTTACCAGTGGGAACAGGGCTCCAAAGCCCCGCCTCTGGTTCAGGAGTGATTGGCAGTGGAAATTTGCTGGGGTAAGAAGAGTGTCAGATTTCATGTTCTAGTGGATGATCCCACACGCATACACATACAACAGCATTGATTGGACTCATCAGGTGTCTCAGGATTTTGATTGTGATAACCACCATGGCCAAAAGCGGCTTGGAAAGGAGAGGGTCGATTTCAGCCTACATCTCTCACGTCACACCCTACCACTGAGGGAAATAGAGGCGGGAACTTGAGGCAGGAACTGCCGCAGAAGTTTGAAGGAATGTTGCTTACTGGTTTGCTTCCCAGGGCTTGCTTCTTCAGAGTGCTTTCTTGGTACAAACCACAGTGAACTTGGCCTTCTCACATCTATCAATAATAAATACCAATCTTATGGAGGCATTTACTCAATTGAGGGTTCTCTTCCCAGATGGTTCTAGCTGCTGTCAAGTTGACAACGAAACTATCCAGGACAGCAGGTGTTGGGGAGGCCACTAGTTCGCTTTCGCCAACAGGCAGGTTATAAAAGAGGGCATGAAGTTTGAGTGGGCTGAGGTTACAGGGGTGTTCAGGACAGAGTTAAGGGACGGGAAGGATGGTTCTGATAAAAATACATTGTAACTTGCACAATATTTTCAGTAACACTTGGGAAGAGATTGTGTAGCAAAAGGTTAGCGACTTCCTGTCTCATCCAGAGGCAGGAGCAAAGTGTGAATGAGGGTTGGGTCTCAAGTCCTCCCACATTGGAGTTGAAGGCAAGAGGTGTCAGGATTTGGGGCAGTGTGCAGCAGACTAGGAGATTTACCAGGTCAAGACTGGTTGTGCAATTAAATCTTCCAGCCACGTAGAGGACATGTTTAACACACAAAAGGAAGAGGGCTTTGTGTTAAAGCCACTGGAAGCCTTTGCATGTGACCAACAATCTCCCCAGTTTACTCCAAAAATTGTTTTAATAAATATAATTATATCATTTTCCCCCTCCAAATCCCCCCATGTCCACTACTTCTACCCCCTTCATGTCCTTCTGTGCACTACATCTCAAATTCATGGCCTTTTCTTCTTTGAGTATTACTTTACTCTCTGTCTCTGTCTCTCTCACACACACATACACACACACAGACAATACAATATTTAAACTCAATTCGCCGAGTTCATTTAGTGTTCCTTGTGTATATGATTTCAGGACTTACCATTTGGTATTGGATTAACAATTAAGGAGCTCATCCCTGGGGATGTCTACCATCTGCTCTAGGCAGTCAGTATTTCCCTGTAGTTATTTTGCCTGGGGGTCAGGCCCTGTGAGATATACCCCTTCCAATTCCATGCCCATCAGTGTTGTCCTTGTTTGGGTCTTGTTAAGGCAGCCATACTGTTGAAGCATTCATGAGTGAAGCTTCCCTGCCATTCTAGGAGACACTGTTCTGCAGCAGACTTCGGGTATCTGGCTCTTATGATCTCTCTGCCTACCCTTCTGCAATGATCCCTGAGTCTTAGATGTGGACGCTGTATTGTAGATGCATCCATTGGACCTGGGAACTATGGTTCTCACGACGTATGTATCTGTGTGTGGGTATGTCCACGTGGATGTCGGCGCTGGTGGGAACCAGAAAAAAGCATCTGGTCCCCTGGAGCTGTGGTTACAGGTTGTTATAGCCACCCTATGTGGGTTCTGGGAGCTGAGCTTGGGTCCTCCATCAGAGCAGCACACAATTGCTGAGCAATTTCTCCACCCACACAGGTTAATTTTGTGCAAGGCAAAACAAAACAAACCCTTTAAGGTAGAGAAGAGAAATCTCTGGAATGTCCTTACCTACAGAATTAAAGCTGGCATCACCTACAGGACAAAGTACTACCATCTTTTGTGGTGCTGGAAAAGGTAATGGCATTTGTATAGCTTATACAAGTTGTAGAGCCACAAGGAAGCAACCAGATGGACCCAACATGAGAAACAGTCCACATGACAGCAGTCCCGTGCCCTTCAAAAACTGTGCATGGCATGATAGGCGACTGGGCAGATTGCAGACACCAGTGGGAATAGCCAATGCCATACATTACATGACCCTAGATTGGAGTCTGACCAGACCCAAGCATGGGGCAGAGTGTGACTGTGGTGTTTAGTGACATTTGAATGTAAGGTATGTGTGTTTATAGCAATGTCAGATTGCTGCTGGATTCCTGACTTCAGTAACTCATGTGGGTTCTGTAAAAGGATATATCACTCTGAAGAGACAGGTGTTAATGTACTGGGGAAGAAGGATGAAAGAATTACACAAAATGGCAACGGATGTGTCCACTGTGTATGTGTGTTGTGTTTGTATATGCACATCGTGAGATGGAAAGGGAAACTAAGTGAAGTCTAGGCAAGGAACCTATTGGGTTATTTCTAATACATTAGGAACGATTTGTAGACTCGAAGGGTTTGGAGGTAAAACGTTACAAAAGAAGCAGGGGAGGTGGAGGTGGGGGAGTTGAGAGATGGTGAAGGCAGGACTTCTCAGAGGCATCTGTAGACCAGGCGGGGAAACCTGCAGCCTCCACCCTGGCTGGTGGGACACTCTGGACCTTTGTTAGTTTATCTACACTTTTCTTCACATCCTGGAGAGTGGGCAGAAGGAAGTCCTGTTCAGCCTAGCCCCTGGAAGCTGGGGACTGAGAGAAAGGGATCCAGGGCACCTCTGGAGGAAGTTTCTCTTTCATTTAAAGACTCCATTCATTATGGTCCTTCAGATCCTTCTCAGCAATGTGCAGTCCCCTGGAGATTAGCCACTGGCTATTTCTTTGTTTAGCGTTGCTAGAGTCCAACCTTGCCAGCCCAACCAACGGTGGAGGTCTTCTCTTTTCATGACAAGCCCAGCCCATCTTTTACCCTCCTACCCTAGTCTTTGATTTGTAAGAATATTCTACACACATATCCCCTCCGCATACAAGTAGCCGTGTAGAGAACAGTGATGGAGAATCACATTCATAGCTTAAAACACCTGAAAAACGCTTTTTCCAATTTTACAGTAGTTACTGTAATCAGGGAAGCTGGGTACAAGGTGGGGGCAGTAGAGAAAGTAGTTGTCTAAGAGATTGAGACAGTAATTTCTCTAAGCATTTTGCAATCCTGGGGACATTTGTAAGTCTGAAAAAGAATAGGATATAATTGATGAGTTACATTTTATTAAAAGCCAGCTAGGTTTAGCTACAGAAGCTTTCATTTGTGTCTGTGTGGATCTGAGTCGAATTTCTTAAGACCATGCTGGAAATGCCCTCAATCCATTTTGCGCTCAGAGGACCCCTCGGGTACCTCTCATTCACTGACTTCCTGGTGAGCAGCATGCTCCCGAAGTCCTAACATCTATGACTCTTTAGATGTAGCGGCAGAGCTTGGGAGTTGACTAAGTGTTCTGTTACTGAGGATCTATGCTGTTATTCACTCTCATAACGCCAACCAGCATACTGGGGGTACAGAAAACAGCATAGATCTTCCAGAGGTGTATATCTTAAAATGTGACCCTGGAATATGAGCTGAGCACCTACATTCTACCACTTCCCAGGGGATGAACAAATAGGAGGTGTTCAGAAAACTGTTCAGTCATTTCTTAGACCTATTTTACCTCATTGTTAAAAATCGGACCTTACGTTTCTGGACAGCTTTTGTTTTGGTTTTTAGTAACTTTTTATTCCATCTGTTGTGTTGCTTTTCCTGGAGAGAGGCGAATCGATGCCCATTCACCCCAGACAGGGCACCAACAACAGGGCCAAGGAAAAATTCTGCCCAAGTCTAACTTGGTGAACCAATTAATTTATTGGGTTGTATTGGATGAGCACAGCTGAGAGATTCTTTTTTACATGGATGGTCCAAAAGCAAGATGGATCACTGTGAAACCCCACTCCATCATCGGTGATGACCACATGGAAGCTGTGTAACGAAATACCAACTTCCATGAACCTTCTAGTTCCAATAAACCGATAGTCTCTCAACATCCCCAGCAACCACTGGGAACAAGCAGGAAGAAATAATGATTGGGAACTAAGGTGAGAATCTTGGGGACCACCCCTTCCTCTACTGTAAAACATTTAAAAACTCTTTTGTTGTTACCATGGCCTAGTTATCATTGAGTGTTCAGCTATTTCATTGCCATGGGTACCAGGCCAAAATTATCTTTATAACAAGATGATGATGATGTCTGGAGGAAAAATTCACAATAAAATAGTAGTTTTCAAGAAGGGAAGTATTGGTTTGTGGTGGACTGGAGATGCACAGATCTTGTCTTTCTACTGCAGAGAGTTGGAGCGCAGCCCCAATATCTTCTTTGGAGAATGCCCTCTTCATTTTCCCATTGTTCTGTCTACAAATGTTCCCTTCATTCTTTGTTTCTCATAGGGCACTCACTTCTGCATCCTACTTCCCAAAGCAGACAGTGCTGACCTCATGAATGCCTGTGACTGATAGGAACGTAGCATGATGGTCCTTATGCACACAGATCTCCAGAGAAAACAGGAATGTTAACATGTAGGAGTGTCTTTTCAATGAGAGAGATGAAAAAAAAAAAGCCTGTTCTTCCACCCAGAAAGCTGGGATTTGGAAGTGATTAATATCCTGCTGATCTGTGTTATTTGTTGGATCAGGCTATGTCAAGCTCCCAGAACCAGATCTGGGGGTAGTTAGTAATTTAAATGACCCTTACAGCCAAGGGATTCCTAAGCTCCCATAAACAGGACTAGAGATACCTAATAGTCTAAGTAACCTTTACATTGTCTGTATAGCCAGATAATTACACTTCATTTTTCATCAGGGATTGTATTACACCAGGGAATTTTTTTTTCCAAATTATACTGCATTTAAATCCGTTAGGCATAAACTGCCAGTGACAGATGCTTTAGAAGTTTTGATCCAGGCCAATGTAGTCAGTCTGAACTGAGTTTTCATTCTCATCTCTTCATGGTTTGCTTCCCTGCCTGGACACCTGCAGAGTACCCTCATGTAATGAAAGGTGACCAAAAGCAAGTTGAGGATGAAAGGGTTTATTTGGCTCACACTTTCACATCATACTCCATCACTGTAGGAAGTCAGGATGGGAACTCAAGCAGGGCAGGAACCTGGAGGCAGGAGCTGATGCAGAGGCCATGGAGGATTGCTGCTTACTGGCTTGCTGTCCATGGCTTCCTGAGTCTGCATTCTTGTAGAACCCAGAACCATCAGCCCAGGGTCTGCACCAGCCACGATGGGCCTGGACCCTCCGTCATTGATCACCAATTGAGGAAATACCTTGCAGCTGATCTCATGGAAGCATTTTTCTCAACTGAGGTTCTCTCCTTTCAAATTACTCCTTTCAAGTTGACAGAAAACTAGCCAGAACATCCTGTCAAGACATGTTCTTGACGCCTCCCGCTTCCCCATTCCCTGCACAGCACGACTTATGTGGATATCCTACACCCAGTCGTTAGTGTACAATGTGTGCACAAAACTTATCAAGATTCTTGTTCAGTATTGAGGTGACTTACCTTTTAGGACAGAACAATTTGTGTGGCCTTTATTGTCATGAGAATGGTATGTTAGAACATAGCAAAGACATTTTTGCCTTCCCATGATGTCAAAATTTTCTGAATAATGAAAAATGGTCAATTCACATTATGTTCATTTCATTAGCAGCAATTTGCCAAAGAGTTATGATTCCCTTGATAGTTGGCAAAAGCAAACAGGATATTTTATTAGAATCTTTTAATTTTAATTTAAATATTTATTTTTTTTAGAATTTCTTTCACAAGTATGATATTTACATCATATTCACCTCCAACTTCTCCCATGTCCCTCCCCATTCCATCTCAAATTCATGACTTGTAGTCAGATTTTTCTTTGGGATACCAGATAGCTCCCAAATAATGGAGACTTTTTTTTTAATTAAGTAGAAAACCTTGCTTATAGCTTAGGCTTATTCCTAACTCGCTCTCATAACTTAAATTAACTCATTTCTATTAATCTATATGTGTCACACACTGCCCATAATGTTTCCTCCATGTCTCCTCATGTCCCTTGCACACCTAGATTCCTCTGCCTCTTCCGTTTTCTCCCTGGAAATTCCACCTATACCTCCTGCCTAACTCTTGGCTGTTCAGCTTTTTATCACACTAATTACAACAATACATCTTCATAAAGTGTATACATATCCCACAACAATGACTTCTTTTATTGTAGCATGATTAATTAAAAACCCAGAGATAAAAATTGGGGTTCAACCTGAAGGTCAGAAAAACAAAGCAGCCAGCCACTGGCTCTTACCTCTTCCTCTGCCTGAAATGGAGACCCTGCCTTCAGGAATCTCAGAATGAGACTGTGTCTGAGAACTGTCTCTTCCCATCTTATATTCCTCTCTAGCACTGGAATTAAAAGGTGTGCATCACTACCGCCCAGTTTCTATGGCGAATTAGTGTGGCTACTGGGATTAAAGGTGTGTGTCCCCACTGCCTGGTCTGGCTGGCTGATCAGTGCTGCTGTTTTACTCTCCGAACTTCAGGCAAGCTTTATTTATTAAAATACAAATGAAACATCATTGCATTCTGTAATTACTATTATTACACATATAACACACACACACATATACAAACTGCTGAGTCCACTCATTGTTTTTTATATGTACATGTATTTAACGCTGACCACTTGGGGCTGTGTAATACACCAGGGATCTCATTCCTGGAGAATACTGATTTTCCTTCCCTCAGTACTATTGATTGCCTGTAGCTCTTTATTTAGGGAGGGAGACTTGTGAATGTCCCCAATGCGTATGGGGACGTGGACTGGTGTCTTTATGTAGGTTTTGTTTAGGGATGCTTCCCTGTCATATCTAGAAGATACTTTCCAGCAGCAGGGCATGCTGGTCCTCTAGTTCCGACAATCTTCCCACCCCTCTTCTATGATTTTCTTTGAATCTTGGATGTGGGCATTGCACTGTAGATGTACCAGTTTGGTTGGGCACCCCATGGTCACTTGTTCTCTGCATTTCGTTCAGAATTGGGTCTCTGTAATGGCTTTCATCTACTCCAAAAAAGAAGCCTCTTTGATGAAGGGTGAGACTTAATTGACTTACCATTCCTCTCATGTTACATATTACATATATTACACACCATACAGTTTCTATCTATTTGTCTGTCTATATAATCTACCTACTTATTTCATCTATCATCTATCTATCTATCTATCCATCCATCCATCCATCCATCCATCCATCCATCCATCCATCCATCCATCTATCCATTCATCTATCTACCCATCTATCTATCTATCTATCTATCTATCTATCTATCTATCTATCTATCTATCTATCTATCTATCTATCTATCTAACTATCTTACATAATGTCTAGGAAGGGTAAATAGGCTGCAGCAGAGTTCAAGGAGTTACATAGACTTCTAACCTAGAGGCAGAGGCAGGACGCTGGTAGGGATGCAAGCAGAAACTCTGACAGGAGTCAACTAGCCACCAGTGTTGGAGGTCTGCCAGAGACACCTCAGCAGAGTTAAGCCTGAGAATCAGAGCTGAGCTGCAGTAGCAGCAGGTGAGTTCATCTTAGCAGAGCAGAGAAGGGCAGGACCAGGTCCAGATGAAGACAGATGGAGCGAAACTTTAGAAGGCTGTGTCAATAGTGGCGGCCAGGTTGAACTAAAGCCTCTGGGATAGTTTGGAGTTCTCTATCAGTACCTTCACATAAACACACACACACACACACACACACACACACACACACACACACACACTGGATGACCAGAGGAAAGGTTGGTGGGGAGTTAAAAATGGTGCCGTTAGGTGCCCTCTCCTGTATGAGGTTTAGTTTTCTTTGGTCTGTTATATCCAAAAAAATTTCTTGGGTCCGGTGGTGTGGGAGGTACTTCTGTATATGTGTTGCTTTTATTGGTTAATGAATAAAGAAGCTGCTTTCGGCCAATGGCTTAACAGAATATTGCCAGTGTGGAAAGGATATATATGGAGAATAGGCGGAATCAGAGAGCCGCCAGGAAGCCGCCAGAGGGGAAAGACGCAAGCTGCCAGCTGGAACCTTGCCAGTAAGCCACAACCATATGGTGATACTCAGATTAATGGAGATGGGTTAATTTAGAATATAAGAGTTAGGCAGAAATATGCTTAAGCTATTGGCCAAACAGTATTGCAAATAATACAGTTTCTGTGTGGTTATTTTGGGGCTGAGCATCCAGGAACAAACAAGCAGCCGCCTACTTCAGTCTGGTCTCTCTGATATGCCCATGTATTCGTACAGTTTCAGTTTACATTCATACATTTCTAGAGTGGTCCCCTATTACTTTTAGGCACCTTTATCAGTCTGTGTCTCATGGGTGGTGCCATTTACTTATAAACCAAGGCATGAGATAATTCCCCATCCTCAAAATGGAGCAGAAAACTGCTCATTAAATGGAGCCTCCTGAGGCATGGCACAACCTGGAAAGCACTGTGTCACACAGCATGGAGTAACACAGAGCATGTCACAGCTGAGTCCCAACACAGCAACACTGCATGCCTGCAAGGCCACGGGCAGTCTCACAGTTATACACAGCTCTACTCCCAGAGGCACTCTCTATGCCGGCGATGAATCAAAACCATCCAGCCTTTTGACGTCATGACGTCACATTGCCACCGATGCGCTTTATATGAGAACCATGCAATTGAGTTACTAAAACAAAAACAAAATCCACCCCGTCATCCTTTATATAAATTTACTTTTCTGTGTTGGGTTACAGCTGTAGCTACTCCCAGTCACACAGCTTGTGGGCCATGGGTTGAACATGCCCAATAGGTAGATAGCTGATGCATGGGACCCAACTTGTTTAGATGTATAACAGCACACTTTAAATAAAAGGAAATACACAATAGGACCAGGAACAAATACTTCCATGGTTTTTGCACTCATTTTCCTTGTCAATATTCAAAAGATTAAATGATGAATATGGAAATCGGTGGCTTAAACCTATCAGATGGGTGTCATCACATCGATCACTTAGGAAGACCATCTATCTGGTCTAGATGGTGTAATAGACTCCAGAATCTGATTCTAAGACATGCTGCAGTGGAAAACGCTGATGACCTGACGCCAGACATCAGATGAGGGGATGAGGAAATGCCTCTTAGCCCTCTGCTTCCCTTACATTTCTCCATTTGGTTTCTAGAGGAATCTATGAGAGCTACTGCGAAGGAACGTTCAGTTTAGAAGCTGGTTGAGAAAGGGGTGAGATGACATGCTCAGGAAAGTAGATGGGTGTCCGTGTCCACTTATGTCTGATAACAAGACACAGCATTTACCCTCCTGCACAATTCTGGATGGTCAGAGGGACTCCAGACGAGGTGAGAAGCTAGGAAACCGACAGCTTGAGTTAAGCCCCACGGCCTCCACTCTGTAACTTCTGGGTCTGCTTGAGATGTTTTGCAACCAAATTACTGTTTGAGTCCCACTTCAGGGGTGATTATTAGCATATTTATTGGGTAATGATGAGCTATCAAATTGTCAGACACTGGTCAGAAACCTGTTCTTTGCTGATCCCATGGTGAAGAGCCTACAGCCAAACAGATGGTTCTCAGTTCCGCGATGCCAAAGGCTTGTTGGAAGGCTCTATCTTTGCCCTTGACCCGAAACAGATGGAAATGAGGATTTAGGGAGGAAAAACAGCCTGAGAATGGGAAAATCAATTTGCATAATGAAGATGGACTTCTTATTTGGGTTGGGGGGCTGGTGAAATAGCAAGACTGAGTGAAACTGTCACCCCAGCCACTGAAATGAAAAGGCCCAGAATTCTGAGGTTGGGAACTCATTTGCAATGTTTGGCATGACAAGACAAAACACAGCAATTAAACGCACAGCATCTGCAATCAGACCATCCTGAGTTTTAACCTCGTAATAGACCATCTTCCAATGTGGTGGCTAAGAGCAAGGCACGCTAGTCATTGCGCACAAATCTACAAGGTACCTGGATGGTTATTCTGATCTGAGGAGAACCAGGCAAGCCCCTCAATTGATTTCCTCTACTTCTGTGTGCTATTGGTATATTGGGTGGTGGTCTCCAGTCTATGATGGCTGTGGGCTGGCCAAGGCTTGCCCATGTGGTGATCTCAGAGGTCCAAGAGACAAAAGAGAAGCACCCAAAGGTCTCCTAGGACTCTGATATCGTATATTCAAGGTATCAGTCACAGACCAACAATATTCAAGCAACAAAGAAAGAAACAGACACTGCCTGTCGCTGTCATGGCCTACATGATCACATGGCCAAAGTGTGGTTTTAGGGAGAATTGTGGCCATTTTTGCAAATAATCTACTGTACTATTTTGATCAACTCTTGCAAGTAGATATTTAATTTTTAAAGCCTTTTGTATATAAAATTGATATAGTAATTTTACTCTTTCAAAGGAATGTTCTGCACATCAAGTGATAGGGACCACAAAGAGCTTAGCTCCCTGACTGGACATGTGGTGAACTCTCGCAAAGGCTTTATTAATGCTCTCTGTGGTTAATTTCTCTTTTCCAGAACACTAGATTGTTTAGGAAAGTTGACAATCCCTTGGCCTCGAGTTACTCTTCACCCTATATGGGCTAAAGCAACTGACCATTTAGCTTACTTTAGCATTTTCTAGATGTTTAGACTCCGTCTTTGTATTGGTCATATTGCTTCAGCCGTATTGGTATCATGTTTGCTCTTATAACAGTACCGACACATAGTAGGTTCTCAGTAATGAATGAAATAGTGTGTGTGAGCAAGTGTGTGTATGAGTGGTGTGAGTGTATATGTGAGTGTGTGTGCATGTGTGTGTGAGAATGAGTAGTGTATGGGTGCTTGTGAGTGAGTGTGTGTATGTGTGTGAGTGTGTGTGAGTAGGTGTGTGTAAGTATATGTGTGAGTGAGTGTGTGAATGAGTGTGTGTAAGTATATGTGTGAGTAGTGTGTGAATGAGTGTGTGTAAGTATATGTGTGAGTGAGTGTGTGTGAGTGAGTATATGTGTGAGTGCATGTGTGTGAGTGAGTGTGTGAGTGCAAGTGTGTGAGTGAGTGTGTGTGAGTGTGTGTGTGTGAGTTAGTGCATGTGTATGTGTGACTGTGGATACATGCATGCCACAGCACATGTATGGCGGTCCGAGGACTATTTTTGAGAGTTGGTTCTTCTCTTCCTCTACAGGTTCCAATTTTATATGGTAAGTGATTTACTCACTGAGCCATTCCCCTGGCTGTTTTGTTTTGTGAAACAGGGTCTCACATTTTCTCAACTTGGCCTCAAACTCTGTATAGTTAACGATGACCTTGAACTCCTAATCCACCTGTTCCTACTTCCCAAGTGCTGGGAAGCCAGCATGTCCAGTCCATGCAGTACTGAGCATTGAGCCTAGAACTTTGTATATGCAGGGACCTGAATGTGCTGCTGGCCTTGGGCCTCTGTATCATGGAGTCTGCTGCTCATGTATTTCACTTGTGCCAATTGAACGACTTGTTCATTGGTGGCTTTACTTTATCGAATTAAGGGGTTATTTTTGCTTCATGGAATTTGACTCAGCCTGTCTTGTTACACTCCTAGACTAAGGCAGAGTTAACCTTTAGATTGCCTTAGCATTCTTGAGCATACTTAAAATTTGCCATAACTTTGGTGTTTAAACTGAATGAGATGCCCAGGCAAAATAAAGATTTTTCTGTCTCTTTATATGTGCACACTCAAGTTCACACATATTCTGTGTGCACAAATGCACACACAGGTGTAATTGTGTTTTATTATGTGCATACTGCTTTGTGTCACATTGTCTGTCTACCTCACTCTGAATGGATTGTATCTGTCCAGATGTTTACAGTAAAAGGAAAAACTCAGTTTAACTGGTTGCCTTTATAGAAGCATTTTCAGCGGGCAGGAGTTGCCGGCAGAGATACATAACAGGCCAAAACACTGAGAATAAGAGAGCAAGTGCTTGGCCCTAAATGGGACATTTGCATTCAGACCAACAAGCCCTAGGGAACAGTGGAAGAGGAAGCAGAGAGACTGTAAGAGCTGGAGGGTGGAGGAGCACTGAGAAGGCTGTCGCTGGACATGGCGTGGCTGTCTCATGAACTCGCTGTACAAGATCAAGCCTGCCAACATCCCAGCACACATGAGCACGTGATCTCAAGGCACCATGCTTTGCTGGTGGTTGATAGTTACTGGGGAAAGGAAAATTGGTAGCTTTGAAGATGTGGCCATAGGTAGGTTTCCTGTGTTCGAATGGATGGCACCCACACCCTGCTCATATGGGCACTATATGGACTTAATAGGTTTGGGGAGAGAGAGAAAGAGAGAGAGAGAGAGAGAGAGAGAGAGAGAGAGAGAGAGAGAGAGAGAGAGAGAGACAGAGAGAGAGAGACAGAGAGAGACAGAGAGACAGAGACAGAGGGAGAGAGATAAAGACGAAGAAGAAGAAGAGGAGGAGGAGGAGTGAGGGAGAGAGAGAATTTGGAAGGTATGTGTTGGAAGAGATATGAGGAATTTGATATGATCATATTTTAGTGTACATGTATGAAAGTCTCAAAAATAAAGAAAAATTTAAGTCACTACTTTGCACACTAGGTTTAGTATGTGGATCTTCTGTTTTAAGAAGACCCTTCAGGATAATACTAAAAGGACTTTTGTATCATAAACGAAACCATCCAAATGGAAAAGAAAAGAGCAAGCTGAAGCGACTGGGGTGTTCATCTGGAGGGTGTAGCGGACACTGGGAATATACAACTTGAGTTCTGCTTAAAGCAGGATGCTATAAAGAAGGACCCCTATTCTGTCCTGGGATCAGTAGCTAAAGATTTTGGCTATGATACCCTGAACAGGATCCAAAGGACACCCCCTCCTTCTCCGTCTGTGACCTGAAATGCAGTCACATTGCTCTCAGAGAGACAAGAGGTCACTCTGGACCAGAGAGACTGAAGCCCAGAGGGACAACAGCACAGTGCTCTGAGTTAGGCTGGGTGATTCTCAGGGTTGGCAGGCACTCCTGGTGGGTTCTCTTGCCACTGTGAAGTAGCTCACTGTGAAGAAAACATTAATGGGTCCAGATCTCCAATAGCCTTGGTAATATTCAAATCATTCATTTTGACAATTTCCGAACAATGTCATATAATTTACATAGGCAATTAGAATGAAAGGCTCCACTTGCCCGCGTACTCGCTTTCTATACCCTCAAACAATTCATTCGATTTCCCTATGATCGTGGAGTACAGACTGTTAGCTCGCTGTGCCAGACGGGCGCGACACAGAGGACTTGATAATCCACTCTGTGTTTATTCACTTGGAAATGCACTCCCCCACCCCCTCCACCTCTGGTCCAAATTATCGTTTCAACAGAGAACTTGTATCCCATGAACCAATTTACCCAGAAGTGAGCTTGATCAAAGTGTTAGTGCCTAGAAGCAAACTAGGTAATGTGGCAATCTGGCAGCTGAAGGCAGTGTGTGCCTGACTTCAGATATGCTGAACAGAACAGGGGCAGATCATGTGCACAGCTACAAAATAATAGGAAAGCATATGTTAATGCAAAAGGTTCTAGCTTCAAAACGCTCTCTTCTTCTAGTTTTAATAGCCAATTTTGTGCCTGCTTGTTCATTTTCCTGAGTGCAGAAGTCTTTGAGGACTCCTTGGCTCCTGTGTTGTTTTAGATGAAAAATATTGTTCCTATTCGGGTGCTGGTTATAACTTCCAAACTGAAAACAGGTCACCCTGTAATTTCCAGGAAACAAACCAGAACTTAATATAGTACAGTGCCCGAGGAAAGAGTCTCTGGCCTGTAATTGCTGTCGATTGATGGTCTTGGTGTCTGGTTTCTGAAGTGCTGGTAGCCAGGACTGAGTGGGACTGGTGGCAATCACTTGCAGAACTCCAAACTAACGAGAGGAGAGTGGAGGGCAAGCTCAAGGGACAGCTTCTTGTCCAGAGACCTGCAGTCTTCATAGATTATCTTAAAGAACAATTAAAACCGGGAAAGGGTTGGGGGATACACTTTCAACTTGGGACATATTCTAATATCCCCCAGTTCCTAATATTACAACCAGAACACAAACTGCAAACTATGATGGATTGCTCTAAATTTCCATTTCACTCAAATGGTGTATCTAAAGCTCAGGTGACTTTAAAATATTAAACCTATACTTAATTTTAGGTATAGCAATACAATTTGCACATTAAACAGCACTGTAATCAAATGACATGATGTAGCTTAAACAATGGGGAAAGAGGGAAAATTTAGGTTACATTCATCTTTACTTTCCTAAGTGGGTCAATGCAAAAGACACATCCAGTTCCTACTGCACTAATGGTTGGTAAAATTACAAAGAAAGCCTGGCTTTCACAGTCACTGCCTCTGAAGAATAATGCACGTTGGAGTCTTTTGGAATACTACTTCAATACACAGGAAACTAAATCCACACACCCACCATGAAAAACAGAAAACAGCAGAGCTGAACCTGGGGGAAAAATAGGCTTAATATCCTCCTTCGTGGATCCCATGACTCACGCACACCCACACTACACACACACAGGCACATACGTATGCACATACATGCACGCACATACACGCACACACACTATATGCTGTAGTAAGAGAAGCAGGTGGGCCGTGTTCCTGGTGCCCAGCTCCCAGCCACCCAGCACAGGGCCCCTTGTTCCGTCCCGCCCGGCTAGCTTACACCCGAAATAACCACATGGAAATTGTATTAATTAAATTACTGCCTGGCCCATTAGTTCTAGCCTCTTATTGGCTAACTCTCACATATTCTTTTAACCCATCTCCATTAATGTATATCGCCACTTGACTGTGACTTACCAGCATGAGTCTAACCAGTGTCCATCTCAGGCAGGAGAAACATGGCGTCTGCCACACTTCCCTTCTTTCCAGCATTCTGTTCTGTCTACTATGCCCACCAAAGGGCTGCCCTATCAAAAGGCCAAGGCAGTCTCTTTATTTAACCAATGAAAGCAACAGAAATACAGAAGGACCTCCTACACCATATACACATATGCATGCACACACAATACACACACTACAAACACATACACTCACACACATGCACGCATACACATGTGCGTGTGCACGCACACGCACACACACACACACACACACACACACACACACACACACACACACACACACACACACACACACACACACAGAGCTATGATGTTATATTGACCAAATGACAAAAGAGGAAAAAACACAGTCGGTGAAAGCCCACTCCACAAATGGTGCTGTCAAAACTCAGTACTCCCGTGTAGCAGAAC